>CAJQZJ010004752.1:1157437-1206429 GCA_907164525.1 Lophiomys imhausi
GAAAATACCAGTTCTGAGAGTAGTGGTGTTAGAGGCCTATAATTGCAGTATTTAGATGGCTGAAGTAGGATTCTGAGTTTGAAGCCAGCTGGGACTACACAGTGAAATAAACACACACACATACACACACACACACACAGAAAGAGAGAGAGAGAGAGAGATTTCAGACTATGCCATTTAATTTCTTACAATATGTTGAACTTAAGTACGAGATAGAGTTTTGTCATTAGAATGGAGTATATCTGGTGTCTTAAACGAATGTTATCAAAAAGACTTTGAAAGTAGCTAATAATCTTAACATGTGTGAGGAACTAGGTTCAATATTCAGTACCACAAAGGAAAGAATGCCTTTAATTTTCAAGATATAACTGATGTAAATCCATCTAGAGGACACTAGAGTGTGTGTCATCAAATCAAACTCATGATTGTAAGGCCAGGTATATTGGTATATGCAATTGTTCCTACCACTGGGGAGGCAGGGGCAGGTGGATCTCTGTGAGTTAGAGGCCAACTTCTGGTCTATGTAGCAAGTCCACACTAGCTAGTGTGAATTGTGAGATGCCCCCCTGAGCGCGCGTGTACACACACACACACACACACACACACACACATACACACACACTATATATATATATATATATTTATATGTAGTATATAATGATATCATGGTAAGATCCTTGATAGCTTATAGTTTTCTCCAAAACAGAGCATCGATATGTTTGATGGGTTGAAATGGTTTCTGTAACTCAAAAAGACAAGTTTCTAAATTAGAGTTGGATTTCATTTTTCAACCTCAGGAGCTAAAAAGACAAGGTGAATGGCTCTGTTGCCCATGCATAGAAAACATGTGCAGTTTGCATGAAGGACAGCAGCAGTGCCCTGAACTGGAATGAAGACAAAAGTTGACTGTACTCCCTTAAACTTCTTGTTAGGATCTCAGCTAATACTTCATATTGCTCCATACTCTTTCATACGACATGATAATCAATGAACTCCTACTATTTACCAGGCACTGTTCTAATGTGTCTGAGATATATTGCTAAAGAAAGAAACGTCAACTAACATTCTACCTCTTCACCTATGCAAGAGCTTTTTTAATGAATGGCCTCTGGTGCCTGGAATATGTTCAGCACCTGGAGTAGTAATAGAAACTTGATCTGTGCTCTCTACAACCATATTAAAATTAGAAAGCAGCCACTGCTCAGGTACCATTTATCTTACCTTGTAATGAATTGAAGATGGAGAAGAGGTACATGAAAGGGATATTTAGGGGTCCCCAGGCAAAGAAAGCAAAACCCCATGTCATGCCCAGCAGGAAGGTCAGGCTGACCACACTGCGCAGGTTTCTTAAAACCTCTTCTCTTAGGGTCCGGTTGCTCCTCTTTCCATTCCTCCCACAGATCTGTACCATGACCACAATGAACATGGCAACATTCAGGAAGAACATGACTCCAAAGTACCCTGCACAGCTCACATAAAATACCACAGGGTCCTGAATCCAGCAGCTTAAAGGAAAAGAAACAAGAATAAGATAAAAGACTGTCTACCAAGCCCTGTTTACTTATAACTTTCCTTGGCCTGGTTTGCACAGCTTGCAGAGTTCTTTCTGTAACACCTATGAAATGTCTGCTCACTTCTGTGGACCTCAGTTTCTTCTTTGATCTTTCATAGGTAGTATTTTTCTTATTTGGGTAGTTTGGGTGACTGCTGTCTTAATCTCATTATTTAAATCAACATTCAAAACCAAACGAGGTTGCTTGTTGAATTCTCATTGGCCTGAGAGCATGCTTGCTTGGCTGCCTCTAAACCACATCTGACCCTTTTCCTCCTGTATGTCTTTACTCTGACAATGGGGATTTTCAGCACTCAGTTTAGCTCTCCTTTCCTGTCAAGGGCTTGCTGTGCTGACACCATTCCAAAACACAACATGGAAGCAGAAGTGTGCTAAGAGGTTTTTGTGAGATCTATTGTATTCTGGCTGTCAGCTTATTTATGTTCATGACCATAAGAGGCCAGGAGAGCTGCTGAGATATTAGCTCTGTGGTTTTTAGCCACAATATCAATGCTAGTGACCACCAAGGTCCCTAATTCTGTGTCATCTATGATTAGCTAATTTATACTTCTTTGTCACATTGAATTGAAGATTCAGGATCCAAAAACAATTGTCATTTTTATAACTGTTCTAGTCAAAGCAAGATATTATCGAATTAAAAGACTCATTTACAGACATTTCTTGCACACAGTTATAAGGCATATGTAAATTATAACACATCTTTATTAAGAATAATACACTTGATTTTCAGAATATGTCAGATAATAGATGGAAGAAAAATTCAAACTATTCTGTATCACAAAGTCTGACGTGAGTAAAAGTTGAAAACACAATGCAATTTTCAGATGCTCTGGAGCTTCCTTAGCTATGAGAATTTTTAAGCACCTAATAAATTCAATAATTTCAGGAAATTAAGTTGATCTTGAAATAAATTGCTCTCATTCTGGCTACTGAAGTAAATACTTTCTTGAACCTCCTGGGATCCTAGAATCAACATGATTTCTAGTATACATGACTGATCACTAAATGAGATTTCGTGATAGCACAATAGAGCTCTAAAACCCTATAACAACTGCGTAAGAAATATTGTTTTCCCTCATTCAAAGTCAATTTAGGTATAAATTTAGTGTTTCCTGTAAAGGTCCCCTAAATAACACTGCATGTCCATGGCACTAGATTTTCTTTAAACATGGAGGTCTTCCAAATATCCTAGAATTCTTGTTACAGGTCCAATTTGTAGGTAGTGTTGTTTCAAAAACACAAAGAAGGGAATGCCATGAAGGGATGAGAACTGGTTAGATACAGAAGTAGATATAGAAGTAGGAAACAACTACACATCCCATCACAATCTCCCCCCAAAACATTTATTACTCACAACTCGTCATCCTCCTCTTTCCCGTAACTTTCTTTTCCATACACTTCATTTTGTTTTCTGCTCGCTAGAATAACTGACACCACCAAGGCTGGTAGACCTGTTATAAAAAGACCATGACATTAAGATCTCTCCTGAAGACACTGGTACTCTCTCATGGGACAGATGTTGTCAAGCAAGTGGGTTAAAACCAACAACAAAATTCCCTCCTCAGTGTAGGATGTGGGACTCTAGGTGGCAGTAGTTGAAGCCTACTCTCTAGTGATAAGATGCTTAAATCTTCTGCCAGGTCTAATGATACCACTGGAAATTCAGACCCTAGTCTACTGAATTCAGCACAAGGCACTGTAGCTGTGTTAATGATACCACACCATAGTTTGGAAAGATAAGGTGAATAAAACTTCTTCAATGGAATAAAACATTAGAAAAAGGTAAGGGTAAACAGCAAGTATATGATGTCCTCTCTTTTCTCTCCAGAGAACCAATAAATACTCCTGTGTACTTCATTGAGCCAAATCAGGCCTCCTCAGTTCTCCAATGGATCCTTTGCTTTTCTTGTAGGGGAGTGTGGAAAACTAAGAAATGGTTCAGCCTTGAATACTGCTACCTGTAAAAGATTGCAATTGAACTTTAAGATGCCTAGCTTAACCCAAACTCAGGTAAGAAAGTCATTCAATGAAAAGATTGTGAACAGGCTATAATTCTGTAAATATCTTGTTTGCACACATAAAAATAACACTCTATTTCTGACTTCCACAGCAGGGATGAGTAGATGTAGGAGTTCAGCTGGCTCCTATAATTGGAAGCATAATGGGCTGTCAGCTGCTTCTTTAGCCCTGGATGGGCTGGCACTAGGCTCAGGAAATGAGTTTGTGCTGACTTGGGACTGGGCTTTTCCTTTTCTCCTGAATTTAGTGAGTAATGATGAGAGTTTCAAAAGCATGAAACTCTGGGAAACTGGGGATGTCCCTTCTCAGGATTTTCTTATCTGGTGCATGTTTTCCTATGTGTTTTGGGATGATGCATGAGGAAAAATGTTTGCAGGGAGGCTTACCCCAGCCAATGATGCAGAATTTTAGAATATACCGGTGAATGTAAGTGTTAAACACTTTCACAAGAGCAATGTACATGTGGATGGCTTCCAGCCCCATCCAGGTGAAAGTAGCAAGGAGGAAGAAGTGTAACAGGGCAGCCACAGCCGTGCAGAGTCCAGCCACACCAAAGGAAGTAATCCAGCCATCCAGGAGGAAGATGAGATTCAGGAAGAGCAGGGCTGAACTCAGGTTCATCAGGATTTTGGAGGGATAATCCCTGCGCAGCTTCCTAAAGACGGAGAAGAAGAAATAGATGCAAAGTGTAACATTGCACACCAATGTTTTAAATTCAGAAGTCAATTCTTGTTTTCTACCCTTCCATATATAAGGTATGGTCCCACTACATGGAGGAGTGAAGACATTTATGAGTTTTCTTTTTTCTTTTCTTGGCCAGGCTACAAAGAGTTTTTCAATGTGATTTTTATTTCAAAATTGTTTACACTTGTTTCCAAATTGTTTACACAGAATTTATATTTATTTATGTCCTTTCTTTTCTTAATACGGGGTCTTCTTCTGCAGCTCTGGGTGCCTTGAAATTTTGTAATTCACTATATAGCCCAGACTGTCCTCCAACTCACGGACATGCTCCTGCTTCAGCTTTCTGAGTGCTGAGATTAGAGACATGAGCCACTAGGCTCACAACTTTTTTAAAATTTAGGGATTTTTTTCCAGATTTAAAAGAACTACATATTTAATCACTTAATTAACGTGTTTGGTCATGTGTATACACCTATGTAATTATGTGCACCTACATGTAGATGTCAGAAAAAGCCAGAAGATGGTATTAAGTTTCCTAATACTAGACTTACCAAGGGTGGTGAGCTGCCTAGTGTGAGGGAAAGGATCGAAACACAGGTCGTTCTGCAAGAGTAACCAACCAGTGCTGGTAGATGCTAAGCCATTCCTCTAGCCCCAACATTTTTATTGAAAAAGGAATTTCCCTAGAATTGTTTGATGTTTCTTGATTTTTAATGAGTCAGACATCCTTTTAATAAAGGTTCCTGTTTCAAGAATGCTTGCATACAATGTAAGAAGCAAGTTATCTTTACCTTTACAATGTAGAAAGTATTTCATGTCATTTTTAATTTACTGAAGTGCTAATCTCTAGCCGACTTGAATCCATTTTATCAATAGAAACATAGTAATTGTAAACTCAAATTCTATACCTGGAAAATTCATGTTGTATGATCTTATGAGAAACATGAGGATTAAAAGTGAGACACCAACATGATTCACAAACTGTAGAATTGTGTTTTAAAGCTGAGGCAATTTTCATGCTCACATTTCAATTGTTAGCACTGGGCTTAGCAGATAAAAATATACTTACTCAAAAGCAATATATGTTAGGAGAGTTGCTGCTGAGAAAATAGCAGATATTCCACACCCAATATAGGTGATGAAAGTGAGGATTTTTGTGTTTCTTCCATCTATTTGTGAGGCACTCCTTGGAAGATCCTAACAAAACATGGGAAGCAGTTGTAAGTATTATTCCTCTTCCATGACAGTGATGTTTTATGTTGCTAGAAAACTCACTGTTGACATTATAGCAGTTCAGCCTCAGGGTCTAAAAACAATACCCATTAACACTGGCATAGCCACTTACTGTACTCTTGTAGATCAATACAAGAAAGAAAAATGAAGCATTACTGCAGTAGGCATACACTGTCTTAAAGCAGTTCCTCCTTATCTAAGCTCTGGTATCCTAGTGTTAACCAAAGAGTGAAAACGTTGGAGCCTTCAACGGAAATGGAATAAGATGTAGTTGCCTTATATGATGAGTTAATAGTCAAACCTGCTTCTGCTAGGATAGAAGCATGGGTAGAAATGTAAGACATTATGCAAATATGACCAATCCCTAGGCCCCCTAGATAGTTGAGAGACACTCAGCCAAGAAGAGTCAGAGGTTGCTATGAATGGTGTTTGTTGAGTTTTCTATGGTCCTTTCAAAACCTGGCATCTTTAAGGTTGGGATGATTTTTATTTTATTATTTCATAAAAGTGGAACAACCAAGTGTGTTGAAACCTAGCATTTTTAGTTTCTACGGATTTAAAATGGCATAATATAAAGTGTCAAGAGTTGTGCAGAATGGAAAGAAGCCAACATGGATGGGCAGGAAGCATTAATTCCACGTACTGTAGTGAATTTGAAAACTCTGGACTTCACAGGAAAATCTTCCCCCTCTCCCATAAATGGAGATTTAGATAGGGATAAAACCTGAAGTAAGGTTTTTGAAGACCACCTATCTAGCTCCAAATATTTGGCTAAGCAAATGTTGCTTGTCTCTTAGCAACTTGATTTCCGGTTAACTTAGAAAACATCTGTGATAAACTATGCCTGTACCTAACAAAATGACATTTGAATGACTATTAGTTTTCATTTCTTAATTATCCTATATAGTTTGTGACAGTTGCTATCAAAAGGCCAAAACTTCACATAGCATTTTTAAGCTTTACCTAGGTACAAAATCTTAAAAAGGGTTAACCTTGATTTTGTATCAATATACTAAGATCAATACTGATGTAGCCAAACATAATCTTAAATTTGTATCAATATACAAAGATATAAGAACATATTCAATAATTTGTCACTTTTTCTTTATCATTCCTATATTATGTCTCTATCCCATTTTTTAAGTCTTTTCCCCCTACATAGGAGAGAAGGAAGGATAGAGAGAAAAAAAAAAGAGAGAAATCCCTGGGTCTAACCTCCAAAACCTATTTAACAAGACCATTTGACAACTTGTAGCCAATACTCCTAAATAACATCAAACATCTATAACCCATCAAATTACCAAAGGGCGAAAAATAAAAAATAAAAATTAAAAATCACCCACCCCACCTTCTGGGAATGGGATGTCACTCTCTTAAAATTACTTCCTGCTGATTTGGGGCATTGGAAACCTGTTTGGGGCCCAAATAAGAATGGAAAAATGGTTAAGCAAGTTAGTAGTAACATTTAATGTTCAGTCCTTTTGTGCTGAGCTATTTAAATGTCCTAAGAAGTTTGTAGTCAGAGGCTGAACTTCAGGGCTTTACCGAAGTTCTGGTTGGAACAGTCTGTGGGGCTGAACCATCTTAGTTAACCATTTTGAGTTGTTCTGGTTGTGGATTTTTGAGGAAACAGCTATTGAGGAAGACTGAGAGGCTGGATCATCTGTAGAATATGGCATTCAAAGAAGTTTTCTCAGTTTAAGACTTTTTGATATTGAGACATGTCAACTCCTGACAGCACCCCCTATTCTACTCCAAGTAGAGGATGAGCATTGAAGAATCTCCATTTGAAGATGGTTGCATTCGTGACAAGCTTGTCACTAGGCAAGAAAAATCCCTTGCTTCAACTGCAGACAGAATGCTGTCTGAAAAGGACAAAACTTGGAAGCAGATAAGTCTAAATTGACAGCCTAGCTCTTCCAAGACAGGGTAGGCAAGTCTTTCATAATTCCTGCTTTACAATTAATGTCTGTCAGAGAAAATGGGCCAAGAGGCTGAAGATAGATGCTCTGATGTATGGAGAGAAATTGGGGACTGTCCAGGCAGCCAGTTGTCTGTCATTTCTTAGTTTTGGAAGCTGCTTGTTCTTCACTTCCTGTTTAATCAGACATATTTATCCTTCTCAGGTCTCTGATATGGTTGAAGACTAGATAGTTATAGTCTCTCAGTTAAATTTCAAGTTGTTTAGGAATTAAAAGGATGTTCTAGGTCTAAGAAGATGTTTCTAACTTGGTAGTACAAGTTAGGATGGAAATTGAGATAGGTATAGACCTTTAAACTCATGGAAATAAATGGTAGAGTATTGATGTCAGTTGTCAGACATGTGTGGACTGGACACTGAGAATGTAAGTTGTGCCTTGTAATTAAAAAAAAAAAAAACCTGAGGTAAGACGGCAATCTGTCTTGGTGGGAAATGAAATTCCCTTCCAGCATACAGGTATTTAAAAATGAAAGAAGATATTTGTTGAACATACAATTTAAACATTTCAATCTTATGGCAAAAGTAAACTTTTCTTTCTATATATCAGTTTTGCTCAATTTTCATCAAATGTCAAGTAAACTGTTACTCTTCCACAGGCCTCCCACAGAATAAATGTTTTTCTGTTTGTGCATATATGTGAAATTAAAAAGCAGAAGTCAGTTCTAGATACAACTAATGCAGTAGGAGCATGCTCAGTAGTCCTGTGACACTGACAAATACACATTGGTAGAAATCAGTAAAGCTCAGAGCCAGAAAAAGCCTCCTTCTTCTTCAGCAGCCCAAGAGTCTCTCAAATCACAGGGAAATGATGGGCCCATGGCTCACGGGATGCAGTTTGAGTCAGGGCCACTACACTCCAGAGGGATGCCTATCTGGTACAGTTCCTTCAGGATCAGTTAGAATACAGAAATTAAGGGTTTTGAAGGATCACCAAGGATGATGAACTCTTCAGAGCTCTGTTTCCATCTAGTTAAGTCAAATGACTGGTAATTTAAAAAATCATTTAAGAAAAAAAAAAGTAATTCTACACACTGATAGCAATTTACACACAATTCTCATATCATGTTATGCTTTCTGAGAATGATCACATGACAATTTTGTTCTTCTAAGCTAGCCAACACAAAGATATAAGAATTCAAAACAATAGGAAAGTCAGTTCTGTAACAGAGAAATGTAGGAAAGGACATTAGACATTTTTCACATTTACAGAATAAAAGATATAATTATGGGTCTATGTACCATTGGGAAGATTTAGAGTCTGAGACTATCTTATAAGAGCAAAAAGAGTTTGTAAATCTAGAAGAAAAAATCATGACTCAAGTGTTGGTGGTCTGGAAAAGCTAAAAGGATACTGACAGATTGCCAGAAAGGATGAGTTTTGGAAAGTGTTTCTTCCAGAAGTTTATAATCTTACAATAGACTCCAAAAAAGAAAGTAAAGGAAATCACCAACAGGCAAATATCCACACATATAAACTTAACTTTTTATTCAGATAGCAACAGAAAACACAATGTATATTTATAAATCAATAATAAAATTTAAGCAACATATAGTAAAACTGGCCATCCGAGTAAGAGCAGGTAAAATCCGGCTGCATATAAACCACCCCTGAGAAGTCAATTTTGTTACTAGCATCTAGTTGTCTATTAGAAATAAAACTCATGATCACTTTCAAATATATACATGCATACTGTTGAAATGATCAAATTAATTGAGTTCATATATCTGAATGATTAATTGTGCAAAATAAGCATTGTCTGAAGAAAATCTTTAGTCACTTTTAAAGAAAAGAAAAGATGGGAAGAAATAGGAATTTCTGTTTCAAATGCTTAGGGAAAACACACTACAGTTTAGTTGTTCATTCCCATGTCCTGAAGAAACAACATATCTTGGGAGCACTAAAATGTTACTTTCAGTGATTCATCACCTTTGTCAATGACTTGTTCTTGCCCAGAGAAGTTGTATCCCTGCTTGTCAGTAAATTTACAACTTGCCGAGTTGTCATTTGACAATGGCCATTTACATAGGCCAAGTAGTTCATCAGCCAAATGCAGTTGCTCACTGCTTCCTCCCAGACCCCACAAGAAGAAGGCTGTGAGATTTTAGGGAGGAGGTGGATACAACCACATGTGTGTAATTCCAACTGGAAAAACTATATCACTTCAATTGCCATTACTCCCATCTTCTATGAAAAAGCAAATATGGTTGATCCCTTCATAGAAACGCTGTTAAAACAATGGTTACAGTATATTTTAGATGTTCTGCATACCAGATAGGTGCTTATACAAACACAAGTGTAGCAGATAATGGTACTGTCCCATGGATGAGTTTCAACAGGCTCTTGGGAGTAACATGGGTCTTGAAAATTGAATGGGATAAAACAAAACACTGATGTAATCTAAATTTTTAAGCAAACTCTTGAGTATACTGACTAGGTAGATTTTTTTTAAAGGATAATAGAAAGGAAGAATAGGAAGAGTGATATGAAATCCCCCAAATGAGAGAAACCTCAAATTATCATCTTTCTTGCAGGACTGGAGTCACTGACTCAAACTACTAGTTGTCCTAACATGCTCAAGAGAGAAATCAGCTGCCACAAACGCAATATCAACTGACCAGCAAACATTTAAACAAAGCATAAGGAAGAAATACCCTGATTAGAGTATCCATAGTTCTCCTCCATGGTAGCAACAGCTCCTTACTTTCTTCTTCCATTGCTCTTTCCTTTTGTCTCTGTCTCACTAATTCTTTCTCCTTTAATAAATGGGTTCATGAGGATTTTTTTTTTAGTTCTGCAATTGTTTCTTGTTAATATTACAATGAAAATAGAGTTCTTTTATATGATGCTGTCACTTGGTGTAAATATATGACCTCTGTTACTTGGATGCTTCTTTGGGGCTCAAGATCCAAGTATGATTAGGGAACAATTTCTCTGATATATAATGGGCTCACACAAAAGAAGCATCCCTTCTAAAATTATAATGTGTCAAATGAGCCAAGAAAAACTCTCCTTACCATCAGGACTCCAAAGTGTGTGAAGTGGTTACACAAACAGATGGTCTCACCAGCATCTGAATCAGAGTGTGCAACACATCCCGAGGTGTTCCATCCTCCAAGACTTTCTGCAGGAAGAAACAATGAGTAGAGAATAGCAGTGGCTCAGTGTCCTTTGCAAGGCAGAAGACATTCTTCTGCCTCACGGAATTTATCTGCAATATGGGCATCTTTCTTTTAGTGACCAAGATGTAGACTGCTTTAGAGTCCTTGAAAGTCATCTCAAAATTATTCAGGCAGCAGTTTCAAACTGTGCTCTCCTGAAACGCTTCAGGTCTTCTCCAGATGTTCACATTAAATTTTTAACAAACTTTGAAATAAATTTCTATAAAAAACTAAAAGTTCCTTTCAAACATTATTTGCTAATTAAACTTTCTAAAGACCAATGCTATTTTCCTCTCTAGGATCAGACTACCTTTTTATGAAGACATATGAAGAAAGGAGGTCAGCTTAGACTATTTTGTGGTGTGCACAGCCATCACCATTATGAAAACAAGTGCAAATGGCTTGAACACATCTTATCTGACTTCTTGCCATTATATTTGTGCATTTATTTAATTGTTATGGCATACAGTGGTATTTTTAACCAAGTATACAAGTCAATCAAGATCTCAAAAGGTGTGCAACTAAAACACAAACAACAATTAAACTATCTGTAATAAGAACTGACAAGATTTTTAGCAATATTGGACTGTATTTTTCCAATATAGCCAGTGTGGTACCAGAATAGACTTAATAGCAACATGGTATTGAGGGATCCATAGGGAAGATTACCCTTAGGAGATGAACAGGAGGTTCCCTTCCACACACCCTATTTTCATTTCCACACTCTCTACTAGTGACTTGTTGATTCTGTCTGTACACGTTACTTTCTGTCTTGATTGCTCCATGTTATTTTGGAGTTCCCCTTTTCAAGTAATCTGTGCTCTTTATAATTAGTTCCTTTAGTAGGATCTTTCACTGATCTCATAACTTTTGTGAATTGTGAATGTCAAACCATCTCATCATATATATAATGGAATGAGCTTCAGCTTATGTTCAGCTGAAAGTGGCTGTAATAAAAATGTATGCCACATTGCACAAATAACTGAAATGCATGTGGTTAAGTCATTCACACTGGGGGTCAAATATGCTTACTTATTTCAGTGACAAAACATTATTCTAAAAATGAGAATTTATGCCCAAGCTATCTAAACTGTAGTTTCAAGCTCTTTTACATATCGACATCCAGTTACACCAGCACCATTTGTTGAAGATGCTGTCCTTTTTCCATTGTATGGTTTTTGGCTTCTTCGTCAAAAATTAAGTGGCCATTGTTGTGTAGGTTCATTTTGGGTCTTCAATTCGATTCCATTGATCAACTAGTCTGTTTCTATACCAGTACCATGCTGTTTTTATTACTATTGCTCTGTAGTACAGCTTGAAATCAGGGATGGTGATACCTCCTGATTTTTTTTTTTATTGTACAAGATAGATTTAGCTATTCTGGGTTTTTTGTTATTCCATATGAAGTTGAGAATTGTTTTCTTCCAGGTCTGTAAAGAATTGAGTTGGTATTTTGATTGGAATTGCATTGAATCTTTATATTGTTTTTGGTATGATGGCCGTTTTTATTATATTGATCCTACCTATCCATGAGAATGGGAGATTTTTCCATCTTCTGAAGTCCTCTCACTTGCCCTTAAGTTGTGGTTTGAGGTGAAACACAGGGGCCTGTAAATGCTTGACAACACTTGAAATTCTATTAATCTACTTAAGTCCCCCAGTGTTTTACAACTTACTGTTTTTGTTCAGATCCCAGAAGGCACAGATGGGACGACTCACTTCCTATATTAACATAAGAATAAACATGCGTAATTGTATTTTAAATTGTTTAAAAGTTACAATCTAAAAGAAACTGACCAGTAACACCATGCTAGTACCACTTGACAAGGTCAGCAGCCTGGGTGGGACTTCTTTCCTAGAGACTTCAAATGAAAATCAATTAGAATCCCCAGGAAGAATTATGACTTTTCTTCAGGAACTCACTCTGTGTTCTATTGTTAAATTCTGACTCTACTATCATTCTTCATGTCTAGCAAAGCTTTTTATAATTTAATGTTCATATCATCCTCAAAATTCTCCTGTAAGTCTGGGTATCTGCAAAAGCAAACCAAAAGCAGGCCCTCAAGAGGCAGCTGTATGCCCACAGCCAGATTTCATTATTCACAAAAGTAGCCAAGAAATAGAAGCAAACCAAGTGAGCATCAATAGAAAAATGGAGAAAATCTATTATGTTCCCACAATGGAATATCAGCTTTTAAGGAAGGCACTTCAGGGATGTGCTACAACACATATGGACCCATGAGATTTCATGCTGAGTGAAATAAACCACTTCTGAAGGACAACTATTGTAGGGTTCTATGGGGTGATTTTTATAATCAAATTAGTACTACAGGAAAGTGGAATAAACAGAGATTACTAGAGATTTCTGGAAGGTAAGAACAGGGAGTTGATGTTTAATGGGGTGGAGTTTCAATATAGGTAGATTTAAAGAAATCTAGTGGAGGGAGATGGTATGTACTCTTGACAAATTAAAGCAACTGAACTATATACCTAAAATGGTAAGTTCTACTAAGTGTGTTTCACCATGGGGAACAAACCAGTTTTCCTTTATGGATACTGAAGCAAATAAGACCAAACATGAACAAGGACATCTCTAGGGTTTCATCACAAGGGAGAGTGAATTTGTTAATGTTTCAGCTCCAATCCTCAGCCACTATCATCAGCCTGCTCACTTCTGCCTGGCTGTTGTGAGACCATGACCCAGAAGCGCTACAAAAGTGAGTAAACTTGTTTGCGAACCTCAAGGGATGGTACATCTCCTTGCAGCACATAAATGGACATCAGAGAGGGTCCTGAGGTAAGAATGCTAACACTTGGCAACATCGTAAACTACTACATACCTCCCAGAGAACAGGTCCACTCTCTCCTGTTGTTAATTGAGGTTTCTCAGTTACAGTTACCTTTGATTTTAACAATCACAGAGACTGTCACAACTCCTGTCCAAAAACTGTTCCTGCATTCTTGTATTTGGAGATGTTCAAGTCCTTTATTAAGAACAGTAGCCCCTCTTGATTGTTTCCATTCTCTTCTGATTCTTGAGTACCAGGCAGGCCTGACTCACTCACTGGTGGCTGCTGCCATTTATGGTGCCTGTATACTGCCCCATGCCCTACCAGCACATCTTCCTTCTAGAGGATAGATGCCGTTCTCTTATAAAATGTGTCATTTGCTCTTTATCATTTACAGTTCTCTGAGATAGTGTGTACTCTTCAACCACTATCTGTGGCAATTTCTTACCTGAGTTCGGGTGTGTTTGATTCTAATTTGAACTGGATCTTTCAGATTCTGAATAGTAATGTTTCCAATGCTGCAGGCCATCACGTAACTCACTAGGACTTTTCTTTGAGATCCAACATCCTTTTAAAGAAAAGAAAAAATTGCGTGCACTAGTCATAAGTACATACTTTCATGCTCCAAAATAAGCAAACTGTCAGCAACTTTTACACTTAAGATCTTCTAGAGAACATCCTGTTTATAACTTCCAAATCACTGGCTTTCCTGAAGGGTCTATGCTATTTCCCTTATTACAATAAATACATTGAAGGGACAGCACAAACCAGAGTTATATGAGAATGTTCATACTACTCTATTCTCCATCACAGTGACTGATGCCAGTCAATTGACTACTGAAACAATACAGACTCATAAATCACACAAGCTCATAAAAATCTGTGAAACAATGAGATCATTTCTTGGCTCTAGAAAACAGATGAAGATATTTACAGTGTAAAAGTAAAAAAAAAAAAAAAAAAAAACCAGTTCATCATTCACACACCCATGCCAACAGCCTGACGTGTTTACCAGCTTATACCTAAATGCAACTCTGTTGGATTGAACTCCCACCCAGAACTTCTGCTTTTTATTCTTTTGGACAGCAGCTGCATATCTCAAAGAGAAATCAGGTGGGGAGAAGAGTTCCTGGATCTGCGCTGTCCAATGACTTGGAGAACCAGTCTGCTTTTCTAGCAAATTCTCTGGGTTTCTCTTCCATCATGATTTCTTGTGAAACCTGAATCTCTCTATACCACAGTTCATAAGTCAGTTGTACTAAAAATAATTGTAAAATCTCTTAAATTCCAAATATAATTCTAAAATATAGCTTTTGATTAATTTTGTATGTTCAGCACTTTCAGCACAGTTGACTTGGGCTGAAGATGACCATAGATTATTGAAAATGCTCTATCTTTTCTAAAATATAGGGAGAATGTCACAGAATCTTTACTAGTTTTTTCTTTTTGTTCTTTTTTCAACTTTTCTGTTTGTTTACCTTTAAAAATCCAAAATGTAATACTGTAGAATCTTCCTAATATACACACACATATAATTTATTTATATATAATATATATTTCATATGTATATACATATACACACACACATATATATATATATGAAAGGAATCTAAATGGACTAACCAAATAATAGGGAAAACAAAACATCAATTAGACATCTTACACTACCAAGCAAAAACCTGTAGTGCCAGGAAGGATTATATCTTTTTGAGTTGTTGGCTAAAGGGACCCCAAAGAAATTCCAATCATCACAGGCTGTTGTCAAGGCTATAGACTGCTCTCCACAAACCAATGGTAAGCCCCTATTGCTAAAGTCAACACACATTTCATCAAGTCTGAAGAAGCTGAGCAGGTTCCCAATGCAAAGCTTGTATAAAAGTCTAATTTCCATTTGTATTATACAAGAATATTTTACAAAGCTTATTTCCAAAGTATTTGCAGATAATATTTTTGAAAATTTGGAATTACATTTCACCATATTTACCCTCTTTGTCCTCTCTTCTCTGTGTCTCTTATTAACTCCTTCTTTAACTCTATCTTTGTCTCTTTTCCTCTCCTCCTTCTCTTTCCTTGTGCCTCCCAAGTGCTGGGATTACAGAAGTGTGGCAATAGGCCCAGCCATTTTCTTCTTCTATAACTGAGTGATTCATAGGGTGGCCATATGAGAAGTATTCCTATGAGCCTAAGACTTGAAATGCTCTCCTGCACAGGGCACACGGCTGGACAAACACTGGTATCTTGAATTTAACTGGTAACACTTCTTCCAAAGAAAGAGTCCGGCAAAAGGCTCTAGATGGGGCAGTCCTCATCAAGGCAACCAAGGGTCACTAGTGTTTTCTGGCAGTGGACCATCTAGTATCTGAGCTGATGCCAATAAAAATGATAATATGTGCTCAGCACAATGCCAGCCTACTCTGCGGATATGAGAATGCCAAAGGTCATTTGAAATACTAATGGGAAAAATGATTAAAGCCAAGAATGCTGCTCATTATGTAAAAGGTGCTTCCTGCTGAGTTAAAAAAAAAATCCTTTCCTTTGGTGGGCAAATGCTTTAACTCCAGAGGCCTCAGGGTCTGGAGAACAAAAGGATTAACGAATAATAAACAGTAGCATCACAACTAACTCAATTTCTCATTATATAATGCAAGTCTTAGCCTGGCATTTATTTTTAAAACTCAAGTAAGTGCATACTGTTAAATGAGAGATTATTTGAAATAAAATATGTGAACATTTATGTTATTTTTTTAAATTTAGAAAATATAGTAGGTTAATTTTTCTATAACTGCTGGTGTATTTCAAAGGAATCTGAATGTTTTAACCTTTGAACAAAGAGACTTTGTTTGAAATTGAAAAAAAATAATTTTGTTAGTTCTTACCTGGAAAAGTCCAGTTTTGTTGAAGAAAGTAAACTGTGCTCTTCTGACCAATACAGAATCCTCTTGACTTAAATTCTCAAGCAAGTTTGGAGGCAAAATCACAGACGCCAATGGATCTGCCTGTCCATTCTCAAAGTCCATCTGCCATACACAAACACATAGATAGAACAATCATCAGGAGGGCAATGGCAGCACAGTCCCCAGCCTGAGTCAAATGAGAGAGCATCTGCAATGACCATGTTATCCAGAACCAGGGTTGGCCTTGACTCTGCCTAAGTCTAGAAATCCTGGGTAAGCATTAGGAGTCCATACAAGAATACCTCAATTCTAAAGCACAACAGAAATTCTAGAGGCCAATTAATATTTTTCAAGTATGAGGGTGGGATTTAAAAGTGTCAGATTCTGATGTTTTTTTCTCCATATACTATGGGCATGAACTAACTTGTTTAACGGCAGAGAGTAGTTAGCTCTGTGAAGAGGCAACAGCTGTTTGTGTTTGTTTTGACATCTTGGCCTTCATTTAAATGAGACAAGTTCAGAGTGACACACTTTGAGTGGAAGAATCACACAGAACAACTCAGTCTTGATTGACACTCCCTGGCTACTTTCTGAACTACAAACTGAAACACAGCCAGTGTTACAAACACCCACAGATAACTTACCTCAGGCCCTAGAGATTTCCTGTCCTCACGGTATGAGACTGGGACCAATGGAGCTTTCACTGTTTAAATATGAAAACCCCTGATACCCTCCCCAGACCCTTAATCTAAAAAGGACAAAAGTCTTATCTTTCTATTTTCAGTGTGATCTATCTTGAGAGCAGACAAACAAACAAAACATAACAAAACAAACAAACTAACAAAAAACCCCAGCTGTGTTACACACAGATAATACTCTCCCAGAACAGGAATGGTGCTACATTTATTGAGTTTGCTCTGCTTGCTAGAACATAGTAGGCACTTGAAAATTATTGGATAAGCTGTGATTTTAACATATGCAAGAGGGTTAGTGGAGCCCCAGATCACTTGTCCAGTCTCATCTGCTGCCTGCCACTGTCATGCCTCTACATTGTGGGTTTGTACCACGAAATCCTCAGAGAAAGCAGCAGCAGCAACATCTGATCCTTGGTGAAACCAGACATGGCAGGGTCCTACAGAGAATCAGTCATCTTTAACATTCTGAACACAAGGCGCAGAATTGTTTTTAGCATGTCTTTGCTGGTACTCTAAAGTCCATTTTTAGAAACAGTGGCAAGGAGAAGGCTTCTCCCATGCCTCTTCCCACCTGAAGGTCTTTAATAAGACTTTTATCTCTTCAAACTGGTTCCCAACCCATACTTTCAACATGGGGGTCTCTTCCCCAGTGCCAACATTTGCTTCATCTCCCCTCCTTTAGAAGTTAACCTCATCATCTAGGCTATGAACCATATGCCTTTAGTACTTCTGTTTTGCCTATAGATACTGATACCATTTTAGCCAATGTTCAGAGCTGTCTACCATCTCTCGACTCAAGACTTCCTTGAGGTGTATAATATTAAGGAGCCAGTAAATTTGTTCTGTCTCATTAATTAGTTAAAATTAAAACAAGCATGGGTTTGTTACCTGGAAATACGATTCATTATTGTTTGGAAGGCCAATGCTAAAGTTTGAAGGTGCATTCACTCCTGGCATCAGGGATGAAACTCCAAGAGCCAAATTCTGTGTCTCAATATTCACATGAGGGGTGCTATTCAGGTCTATTTTGAAGGCTAGCTCATCAATTGTTTTTAAAGCTCTAAACAAATGAAAATGACATCACTGTTAGATTACACTATGTTTTAGGTACTTGTCTCATGACAAAATACTAGTAAAGAAATTATCTTTAAGTTCTTTAAACTTAAGACTAAGTTCTCCAGTCTTAGTGCCTAGCATACAGCCATAAAACCATCCCAAACAGCAGTGCTATCAGCTAAAACACAGAATCATAGTAATTTATGCATCCTCAATAAAACTGTTATGTCTTAAGGACAATCAGCAACTAAGTCACCAGGAACGAACTTTGTTTTCCACAAATGGTTTGAGAAACCAGAAGATACTGTAAAAGTGCTGGCAATTAATGTGATAAAGAGAACATAACCTAGAGAATATGTTTAAAAAATATACTTTATTAAATATATATTACTTAAAGGAAGGAAACACAAGAAACTAAAGACCCTAATGTCAATAAGAAGTAGGATAATAAAATATAAAGAAATGTTATTGGACCTATCCTAGGTACTCTCATTTAAGAAGTTCATACAACTGTAACAGAGCTGTGTAGAACAGCAGCAGACTTACAGTGGCCAAGTTATAATACCCCTGAGTAAACAAACTGTGGTGGGAGGGGGATACTTACTCGGTAGAAGACTCAAGCAAATCACTCTCTGAACTGCTTAATATATTAGAAAATATATTCATTAGAGTTGAACCAAGTGTTATATCAATATTTTCTTCTTTGTTCACAATCCTTTTGACCTGCTCTACAATGTTGTTAATGTTGGCTGAGGTTAGGTTTTGCCCATCACCCGTTAAGTCTAATATCTCATTGGCCACTTCGTTTGATTGTCCTAAAAGAAGGAAAATAAACAACATAAAGTTTGCCTGGGCATTTTGGACATTTATAGGAACAGACACTCTGAATAGTTTATTATACTGCTGCAGGAAGTGGGGATTCCATGCATACCCCACACCCATCTGTATAAGGTAACATTTCTTTACACACAGGGACAGATTTCTTAAGTAATGATTCAGAGGGTTCAGTGTTCCCTTGAAATCACTAAATGTATGTTTTGTACTTAAAAATAATGCAGAAATATGAGAAAACATAATTAGAAATAGCAATTTGCACATTTTACTTTTAGATCCTCTGTATAATTTTCTTGCCACTTTTATTTCCCTACTTATGATTATGACAGTTAATATGGAGAAAAGTATAATTTCTAACTAAAATTTGAGAAAGATTCATTTGCCCGAGTTTTACTATTATAGCAATATCAGACAGCAGAACATCACATCTGAAGAGAATAAAGTCTTGATGATGCTGAGATTCTTTCACTTTGTCTTTGGGAAGGGAAGACAAACTGAACTCACTTGAACAGTTGGAGGCATCAATGGGGCTCCAGAAGGTTGATGTTGCATTAGAAAGGCTGCAATAATTATCAAACAACAAAATGACATTTAAATATGTGTCACTAGTGAAATTACAATTAACAAAAGCGATTCATAAGTTTCAGGATTTGCCTTGATAGCCAGCTATATTCCCTTTGAGAAGAATACTAAAAATGGTGCAAAAAAAAAAATCCTTATTGGAAAGCCAGTTGGTAGCTTGTACTCTCAAAGGGAAGCACCCGCTCCATGCTGCATCCTGACCTCACACACACTGTCAAGTGCTGCTTTAAGAACTTTACTGGAAAACTCAAAATTTGATTTCACATAACTCTGAAAAGCAGATTTCAACCCACGTTTATGAAAGAGGAAATGCACTTTAGAGAAGCCAAGGAATTTTCCCAAGACCTTGAGCCAGGAAGAGGTAAGGCCATATTTCAAACTTGAGTCCATAAATCTCACGGCACTTGTCTCTCCTTCACAGCAAGGGTCACACACAGCCCTTGATTCAGAGGACTCACACTTAGCACACTTAGGCTCTTTCTGTTCTTGTATTCCTTCCCAAGGAACTAACTAGGCTCTAGGCACAGAGTAGAGGACTAGATATGTAGGGTGGTTTGGTGGACTCCTGCAACTGTCTCATCTAAGGTTTATTAGGCATGCAGAGAATTCTTGTGTCTTGGCAGTCCATGTCAACAGGTTGTCCAACTCAGAACTGGTCTTTATTCATCCTTTTCCACTTCTCTCTTCCCCAAAATGGATAAGAAGTTATGGGGATTTTGGTGCATGTTCCTATACCAAGTTGGCTACAGGGTCCTTTGCTCTGGATCCACGCTTTGATTTCTAACTTGCTTAATCTTTTCTTGGAGAGAGGTCGATTAACTCACTTTTCAGAGGAAAGCAGTCATGTAGGTAATATTCTTTCCTCATCTCTATCCCCCCATGAGCGTAAGATTCCTGCCGTGCTTCTCAGATCAACACAATGAGCGAGTACTATTATGACATATACAATAAGCTTAGACACATGGCATGCAAGTCAAAGAAAGAATTACCATGTCCGTGTCATAAAAAAGCCAGGCTTGTTTGGACATGGTTGTTTGTAGACAGAAGGTGAGACTGCTGTCCACCTAAAGCCTTCTGGATCCTCCAAAGCGCTACACATACCTAGTAGAAAATAAGAGCAAAAGTCAGATAAAACAGCCCTTAGTTTTCTATAGTTAAAGGTGTAGGATGAAAACCAATGACAGCCCTGGGGATATACTACTAAAATAACCAGTGTTTTATATTTAGAACTTTTAAAAATTAGCGAGAGTAAGCATGCACTTCAGATAAAAATTATGTCTCGGCCGGGCGGTGGTGGCGCACGCCTTTAATCCCAGCACTTGGGAGGCAGAGGCAGGCGGATCTTTGTGAGTTCGAGGCCAGCCTGGTCTACAAAGTGAGTCCAGGACAGCCAAGGATACACAGAGAAACCCTGTCTCGAAAAACCAAAAAAAAAAAAAAAATTATGTCTCACAGAACCATCTTATAATAAAAAGGCATAGTGTAATAATGAAATGTACATGAATATTCTCATAAACCATTAACAAGCTATTAACAAATGAGTTTCATTCAGAGAATAAATATGATAGAATTTGAGAACAAACCTGAAATTTTCAAAATGTTGAAAGTGGGGGGGAGTGATCAAACTCTGCATGAGTGGCTTCACTGCTGAGCTGTAAGCATATTTTATGGAACATTTCCTAGCTGTACACTTATACTTATAGTGTACACTTCCTATAAGCTTATTGAAAAAGAAAAACTATAGGTATATAATATAGAAATGATAAGATATAAGGGTAGATTATTGAATCTGCTTTGAAACTTAAAACTATTGTTATTCTCAAAATAAGGATATCTTTTGATACATTGGTGTACAATTTTGTATATTGATACAATATTTGTATTAGACAAAAGGAGGGAAATGATGGGGTGATGTTATATATTCTAAATGTTACTTAATTGGTCCTGCTTGCTATCTGTTACTTTGTTTTCTAATCTTTGTCCCTGATTGATTGAATAAATGCTCAGTCCTGAGATTGGGCAAAGACAAAGGTAGATAGGACTAAGTTGCGGGCTTCTGAAGCAGAGGGGTTTATGGGAAGAAGCCTCCAAGACAAGCAGCTTGTGCAAGAAGGAGGACACACACCCTGAGGTAGAGAAAAGAACGTCATTCCACGTGGCTTGGAACATAGACCTAGCATGGAGAACAGCAGTCCAGGGGATGTATGTATATATGGGGTCATATTTGGGTAATAGAATTATGGGCTAGCATAGTGGGCTAAGATTGCTCAATCCAGGCCAAGTCTTGTTAAATCCATGTGGTGTCTGTGTGCTCATTTATAATGGTGGGTTAAGTATTAACAACTACCACACCAATTAAATATAATATAAATATAGATAAATAATTTAATTATTTTTTCTACAAAAAAAAAAGGAAGTTCCCACAAGCCAGCTTCACCTGTCTTAACTTCCTCTTTCATTGCCAAACTGTTTCACTTTTTGTGTGAAAACCCTCTAGGTCAGTAGTTTTCAACCTGTGGGTCATGACTCCTTTGGGGTAGAATAGCCCTTTCATGGGGTTTGCATATCAGATATTTACCTTATGATTCGTAACAGTAGCAAAATTACAGTTATGAAGTAGCAATGAAAACACTGTTATGGTTGGGGGTCACCACAACATGAGGAACTGTATCAGAGGGTTGCAGCATTAGGAAGGCTGAGAACCACTGCTCTAGGTTGTAGTAATGGCAACAAATGATTTAGATTGTATCTATTAAAATGTTGAAGTACCAGCAAGATACCAACCACCCCATAAACCCTTCCATGTACTAAAAATACAGTGAGTCTGAGAAACAGTATTGTAGGCACCAATTGAAAATTCAAATTTCTACACTGTCCTTTGAATTTGGGAGGATTTAAGCTTTCATTTTCAAATGTCACAAACCTTTCTTAACAAAGTCACTTCTAGAGAAGTATATATAAAACAATATCAAATAACTAATAGAAATTAAATATCCCAGTATGCACAGAAGGCTGTCCTAAGATTGTGCAGCCTTTGAGGATAGATGGGGCTGGTCCCTCAAGGGTGTGTAGTCTTATCTTTCCTGCTATTTGTCATTCTTCTTTCTTTCTGAGGACCCTTGTGTATGAAATGGGAGCTCTTGCTCATCTCCCAAAGCCCTACTTATGAGAAAGCATGTACTTTAGCAAAGCCTCAGATACTGTTTAGTAGGAATTCTCACTACTGTGGCTGTTATTTATGATTATCTACCTTTCTGAAGGTCTCTAACTCTGCATGCTGACACAGTATGGTATCGGGTAGGTGCTCGCTGGAGAGGGGATTTATCACACTTGGATCTGGCCTTAGTTGTTTGCAAGCTCTGAGGGTGAAGAGGACCCATACCCCCACTTCAGTTTTTTAGTGCACAGGATACAAAGCAGCAAACCTTCTTTTATCCCAATTCCTACAAAAATCCCTAGTTAGAATATAGCTGAATTCATACAATAACATCAGAGCAGTTACTTTTGTTGTGCACCATTTTAAACATTTGTTTGTAAAAATATACAATTACGATTCATCCATTCGCTTATTCATTCAACAAGTATTCAAGTACTGGAGGTTAAGCATTTTTAAAAAAAATAAGATGCTATCTTATGCTAAATAGCAAAATACTTAAAGAAAACATGCAAAAATGAAGATAAGTCCAATAAAAGACTCTTCTAAGGTATGTGAAGCACAAGGTATTTGAACAACATAAAGCAGAAGCTTTTATAGAAAACGGGCACTTGGGAAAGTACAGGCTGTGCTACACATATCATGGGAGCTTAGGATGTGGAAGGTGTGTTGCTGAGAACTGATTCTCAGTTCCAGATTCCTGGCTTATTCCTGTGAAGGTCATAGCATCATTAAAAGACAAAGAACACAATAAATAGAGATGTTTTATAATAAGGAAGTTTTATCTTCATTAGGTATTTTATGAGAGTTCTTATAAATGCATATATGCATTATTTAATCCCATAAATGGAAGCCAATGATGGTCAAGGTTATTCTGGTAACTTACTCCTTTTAAGATGAGAAAGAATAAATACAAACATCCTACCTCCTTCAATTCCTTAGATTCCAAGATATTGAAATCATTTTTTATGCTGTTACAGATTTTTAACAGTCTCTTGATAACAAATGTTATCATTAAAAATATTCTTCACACAGACAAATAATAAAATACTTTGTGTGTCACTTGTTTAACTCTGAATATGTAAATCACACACACACACACACACAAACACACACACACACACACACACACACTGAACTCACGTACCCAATTGCTTCACATCAACTTTGTAGAGCCTCAGGCCGTCCTCTAGTGATGCGTTGTTTGTTAAAAGCTTCTCTTCGATCACTTCTACGTCCAGGTTGACATTATTAGTGGCATTGTAGACTAGAAGGGCCCACAACACCAACCTAGAAAAAAGAGACCAGTGTTCCTGGGTTTGATGACTGACTTGCTTTTTTGTTTTTGTTTTTTTATTTTTGTTGTTGTTGTTGTTGGGAGAAATAGAACATGGATGGCATGATACTTTCAGACTAAAAAACATCAACCAAGGTGTCTTGGCTTTTCTCTGTGGTACAAATTACAATGTTCACACTGCCTCACCTGGAATAGATTTTACAAGATAGTTCTTTAGAATTTTATCATGGCACCCCTGGTTTTTCTTTCAGAAATATTTAAATATTTAAAATCAATAGTTCATATATTATTTAATAATACTTATGACATCCACTCAAAAGGGACATAGTATAGTTAATTATTTTTATTTCTTTATACCCAAAACTTAAAATTTTAAAGGAAAAAATTGAGTTGAATATTGGACTGTTGAAATTCTTGTGTTAATATTTACAAGTGTGATACGTGCCCCATGGGTACAGCTTTTACAAACATTTCATATGGAAAAAAAATTGTAAAATAAATACTCAAAATGATGCCAAGTTTGGCTAATACACTGCTACAAATGGTTTTAGAATATGTGATATTGAAAATGCCTTTATGGGAAGCAAAGGGATAGAATTTAAAAGCCCTATCAAAACTTACGGATAAGTCATAATCACAACTTTCATCAATAGTAAAAACCTGAAGGTAATTTGGCATTGGGTGGGGATAGGAGAACTTTTTGCTGCTTTATGTGAGAGTGCTGCATCTGTATTTTCTCCACATTCTGAAGAGAAATGAAGAATACAGCAGACATCACTCTGTTGTCCAGATTGGTTGCTATTCATATGCCAAAGAGATGAGGAGGTGTGTAACCTCAAAGTACAGAGGACAGCACATTCTCTTTATGAAATTTTGTCAGTAAGAATAGAAGTAAATACAAAGCTAGCACATTTGTGGTGCTAAAAAAAAATAAGGAATAAATTAAGTATTTGCTATTCAAAGTTAGGTGAACTAGCTAGATTTTACTTCCTAAGTGGCTGGTTAATCTCAAAGATAAAATGGTGTGCTCTTCTCTCAAAAATTTCTGCTTCTAAAATGATCTGTTGCCGAACACTCATACATAAGGCGCAGTTCAGCATGACATTAAGTACAGATGTGGACATACGGTGGATGGCGAGCCCTTGATCATTTTCTAAATGGCGCACGAGGAGGTATCCTCTGATTAATTGGCTGTTGGAAAAAAAAGCACTGCCACTCAGCTTCCTGAGAATTCATAGCTGTGGCCAGGACGACATCTCAATGTATTGTGAGTGTATTCAACACACAAACCAACCATTCAAGAATGAGACTGCATTTTCACAATCTTTATCTGTGTTATTTCTCTTTTCCATCTGAAAACAGAAACTACTCCATGGTTGTACAACAGTCAAGGTCTTCTCTTGTTGCCATCAGACATTTGTCATTGGTACAAGCCAGCCCCTCTGTAGTTTCAGGTTCCCTGCCTGTCTAGGCAGTGGAATACAACAGCATTATCTGCTGATTGAGCTGCAAAGCTCAATTGAAATGAAGAGTTTGGGGAAAAGGAATGGATGTGAAACCAGTAGACTGAGGCATAAAAAAAAACTAGGAGGGAGGCTCTAAAGCCTCATCAGTGAGCATCAGAGCAACAGGGAATAGGCTTTTGCAAAGAAGGGGAAGCTATGAAAAAGACTGCTGAGGATTTATAACAAAGGAAAACTAAGTAAGAGGATTTTCCCACAAGCTGAACTGGTTCATTCTCCCCATAATTTTCTGTGAAATTACTCACTGGTTTGAAAGACCAGGAAATTGAGATTTTATTTGTTTAAATGTCTTTCACGCAAGAGCTCCTGAGATGCTGGTATACACACTCTGTGGCTGATTCTAGTGTTATCAGTAATGGAACAACCTCTGTGAGTAAAGTAATAGGATGCTCAGTTCCTACTACTGAACTGGAAGGGTACCACTGGTAACACTCCCAGCGAGGTTTGTCAAAATGCTAGATAAAGCACCCACAGAGGATCCATTGTTGGAGGCTCAACATGATTTAGTAATAGGGGTGGGAAAGGACCACTTTCCTAGGAAGAGGAGAAAAGTCTTGTCGTTTACTAGCTTGAAATAGGTTACTCTGTTTTCAGATCATAAAGGAAAATGATGTCAGAATAAAAATCTAATCAGACAGTCTGATCCAGTTTATTGGATACATATAGAGATGACAAGGCTCAAAACATTTGCTTTTCTAATATTAAATAGAAAAGGAAAATAAAAATTAAGTTCTCTGGTCAACTCTCAAATAGGATTTTATGTGTGTCTTCTCATAGTAGCAATACATCATAGTCTTCAAGGCTGTGTTTTCAGTTTTTAAAAAAAATCTTTAATTATATTTTGGAATGTACACATGTATCAGATGTGTGTATATGTGTTTGTGTGTGTGTTTGTGTTCTATACATGTTTGTCTGTGTGTGTTTGTGTTGTGTGTTTGTATTTGTGAGTATATATGTTTGTGTGTGTGTTGCGTGTGTGTATGTGTTGTATGTTCCATAAAGCACATGTGTAAGTCAGAGGGAAACCTGTGGAAGTCACTTTACTCCTTCCATCATGTAGGGGATCTAACTCAGGCCACCAGGCTTGGCAGCAAGTACCTTTACCCAATGAACCATCTCATAAACCAATGCCTATATTTTCATAACACCAAATCAGCAAATTAAAACCTAAGAACATTAGCATTTCAAGTGTTTTTATATAATTTTATGGAGATATGATATGATATACAACCCTAAGACAACTAATTTTTTTCACTCATGGGTTTAATTGTTCATTTTGCAGCAATCTGAAAAGCTTATTTGTATGTCCTGACTTGTTGTGGATGCTGGGAGTAACCATTAATCATTTATGTGGTTAAGTCATGATCTTGATACAAATTTAAAAGTGAAGACTTTAAAAATAGTGATGATTGTAGATACTAAAAATATTTGGCTCTTATAAATATATTTTTATGTGCTGCCATATGCAATTATAATCTTACTCACAACAGAACTATTTTGACTCACTTCTGGGGCTAGAACCCAGGACCTATCACATGCTAGGCAGGTACTATCAATGCACCCCTGAGTTTGGCTCCTACTGTAAAACTTCTTCCTTTGAAAGTCATTTTGGAATTTTGAATAGGGACTGATGGGTTCTGATGAACTATAAATGTTGGCTCTGCTCACTCATCCCTCTTGAGTATTCTGCTTCTCAAGGACTTTTCTTTTTTTTTTTTTGGTTTTCGAGACAGGGTTTCTCTGTGTATCCTTGGCTGTCCTGGACTCACTTTGTAGACCAGGCTGGCCTCGAACTCACAGTGATCCGCCTGCCTCTGCCTCCCAAGTGCTGGGATTAAAGGCGTGCGCCACCTTTCATAGACTTACATTTCTTCACTACTTGCTTTGTCTTTGAGCTTCAAATATGAGAAAAAATGTAACATGCATTCACACTGAATAAATAATTTGAATGTACTAGGCAATTAAAAGGTTTTTCTCTGATCACTGTTTCACTTTTCTTCCAGACAGTCAATGTTTGAACAAGGAGGAAAAAAAGCACCACCTTTTCCAGGTTTCCTTGATGTTACCTTTTGTCATCATCCATGGTGTCTCTCTTGACTTTAATCCTGTCCTCTCCTGTGCCTTGGTGAAAGCTGTAAAGACAGACACATGGATCCATTGTCACAGAAACACCCTCTACTACAACTTTCCCAAGTTTGTGTTCTGAGGTGCCCAGTTCTGCATAGCTGGATAACTGTACACTTGCATTCTTGTGAAGATCCACAGCGGATTTTTAGTAGAGAACAGACACTAAGACACCCTGAGAAAGAAGCTGCTTCCATTTATTAAGTGAACCACCCCCTGAACTTATGGACAACTTGACCTCTTCCTGTGCTGTCACATCTCTGAGGTTTCAGTGTAAGATTATGAAAGCATGATCAGAGGAGTCTGTGTGAGCATTATTTGGTGAAAAATATTAAGTAGAAAAATAATGAAAGAAAGCTCACATATTTTTAATGTGGTTGTAGGCAGATTGCTGGTATTTTATTTTGTACAGAAAGTGGCTTTGAAACTGGGGTGGCACACCCAGTGCATTCTCAGTGTGATCTACTAAGGAAAGCAAAACAGAATTTCTGTCTATGATTATCTTCTTTCAATTTTGATAGTTTAGAACACATAATATATAGAGATTCAGTAATGCACACAGAACCATAGACTCAGGTGTTCAGATACAGTCAAAGAGAGAAGGAGTGGTAAATTAAACATTACTATTTCTCAGATAATCAGTTGCATTTACCTTATATTAACCACATAAACAGTATAGTTCCAATTCCGGAAAGTTGAATTAAGCTGGAAGACAACATGGAAAAGAATGAGTGTCAGTAATGCTTAAAAACATTCATTTGCGAGTCAAGGTTGTCTTCCCTCCAAAAGATGAGCTGTCACTGGTAAAAAGGATTTTGGGAAAATGCTGAAAAACCACAGGAGGGAAAGATAAAGGAAGAGTTGCAGGACCAGCTAGCCAAGAATGCAATGAATGCCATTTCTTTTAATCTTCACATTAATCAACGAAACAGATACCATACTCCCACCCAAACTCCACCCTCTTATTTATGAAGAAATGGAAGTTTGGAGTGGTGAAACAGTTTTTTCGTGATCGTCGACTAATCAATAGCAGATCTTACCCAGAAACTCAAGCCAGTGTGGTAGGAAACATTGTCATTTCCTCTGTAGCTAATGATCTACTAACAACCCCTCAATTAACACCTTCCTCAGTATGCATTCAAGGAAGTATTGAAATGAAATCAAACATGTTTTGTAGTAACTGCCATCTCATAAGAACATCAGTAATAAAAGAAAAAGTATAAACAGAAAAATGCATCTTTGATAAGGCCCAATGGCATGAGGACTATGCCAGCTTTGTGTGACTAACAGTAGCATAGCCCTCAACATAAACAATAAATTTCCACAGTGCAATGAGCAATCAGCAATAATAAACCAAAATCATTAACATGAAATGATATGATCTTCAAGTCACCTCCCAAGGCATCTTTAGGTCATATTTCATGCATATCTTAAGTTTTTGTGGTAAACATTTTATAATTAGGTTGTTTATGGTTTATTTAAATTTATTACTCAGGAGAAAAGTATTTCAGTTGTCTGATTTTGTTACCTGAATTTGGAATATTTGCATAGAGTTCACTAGTTTATCATTACTAATCCAAAATACTAAGGAGCTCTGTCAGATTTTAAGTTTGCAGGTTACATGATCCCCTGCCCCTTGTAATGGGCACTGGGGACATCACTCAGTCTTGCTATTTTCAAGTAACTGCTTTGGAAGCTTGAATCACAAGTGAAAGTTAGTTAATAAAGCTTAGCCTCAGATGACAGTGGTGTTGGGATGCAAGCCACATAGGGCTGAATGAAAAAGTAACGTTACACCCTGTCTAGTGCGCTTCCTAGTCAGTGCTCAGTTCTATGATTAGTAATATTATCCATGGATTGAGAGTGAAAATAAATAATTTTATTTTTAGAAATCATTCTGCCTGTAAAAACAAAAACAGCTGGGCATGGTAGCACATGCCTTTAATCCCAGCACTCTGGAGGCAGAGGCAGGAGGATCTCTGTGAGTTCTAGGCCAGCCTGGTCTACAAAGTGAGTTCAGGATAGTCAAGGATATGCAGAGAAACCCTGTCTCAAAAAAACAAACAAACAAACAAAACAAAACAAAAAACAAAAAAAAACCAACCAACCAACCAAACAAACACACAAAAGCCCCATGGAAAGAAAATGGGATGCAAGGAAGCACTCTTTTTCACAGCCTGCTCTCCATCTCAAAACTGAGCACATAATTACTGTTTCTATCCATGAAGACTATACAGGCTCAATTTTGTATCCTGTATCCAAATATATCTCTCTTCCTGTACGTAAACACAAGACCCTCTTTCGGTCTGACTATATACTTTTTTAAGTTTTCAATTTTATTTTTAATATTTTGTATGTGCCTATGTGGGGTGAGGATGGGGGAAATGCACACATGAGACGAGAAGCGCAGAGCCCACAGAGACGCGAAGAGGGCTGGAGTTGCAGGCAATTGTGAGTCACCACAAGTGGGTGCTTGGAACAGGAACTGGAAGAGCAATATGCACTCTTGGCCACTGAGCCACTTCTCCAGCCTCCTGTTCATTTACTTGTAATGGGCATTATTTGTGCAGTGGTAAGTTCTATGGTTTCATTAAGAATCTTTACAATCTGGGAAGAAGTTAAAGTTTTAGAACAAAAAGTCAGTGGAATAAGGTCACTTACCCATTCTGCTACCTTGCTCTGCACTTTTACTTCAGGGTGATTAAGGTCATTGTGAATCACAACAGATATTCTATACATTATTCCATCTGTACATTGGAAATAATATTAATATTTAATTATTATTTTACATTCAGAACAAACAACAGATTTTCATAATCACGTTATTTCATATGACTTAAAGACACATAGATACAGTAAGTTTTAGCCAATTTTGATGTTAAAATTACTGTTGCAACTATTTAGAAGTAGCTATTGATTAGTTTATGCTTAAAGATACTTCATTTCTTCTGTATTATCACTTGGTTATGACCACTGTAATAATTGCAAGCTATTTTTTGCTTTTCTGGATTTCTGATACCTAGTGCTGATAAAGTGGTAAGTTTTCCATGTGAAGTTTGATTTTTGAAAATAAGAAGTTATGTCTTTTGGTATATGAATTAACATGATAGTTTGGAAATGTGAAACATTATATGGGATTCTAGGCAAGGTATATGCCAGAAATGAGTATATGCATGTCCTCTCTCCAGCAGTCCTTTCTTCGCTCCCCGTCATTCCTCATTTTCCTCTCCTCAGTGAAGCATGCACTTCTTGTTAACGTATTATTGGGCTGGATTTGACCAATTTTTTTTTCATTTAAATTTCTAAGTAGAGTCCCATTACCAAAGTAGAGGGAAGAAAGCTAATATTTACAGGTAGAATTTTAATTGGTTTAATGGGCTTTATAAAGAAAACCATATTCTGAAAAGAAGGTTCTATTTTGTTCTTAGTGATTCTTTAAAATGTTGAGTCTTTTTGTCCTTGATAGAGTACAGCAGCTAATTCTATGCCACAGGGGACTTGACTCAAAGTAGCCAATGAAAAATCACCCCTTTAAAATAGAAATTAAAGAGAAGGGGGAAATTGGTGTCTATCATTGTTAGCCATCTTCATGCTTTTAAGGTAAGTCTTAAGTAAAAAGCATAAACTATCTAGAAATATATAATTACACAATGCTTAGGACTGAATTAAATGAAAAATTTAAGGAGGTATAATAAAATATACAGAATTATGTCTCTGGAAAGTCCCAGCTATACCAAAAATGCAAATTCCTGTCCTACAATTCTCATGTAAAATAATAGATATTTCTGTATTTTCATACAGTTATACAAATATGCAAAAATAAGCCCAAAGGCTTGTGATATTAATTTATATACACAATTTATACATTCAATGTCTAAATCTCCTACTGTTTCAATAATCTAGAATTTTCTATTCCTTCCAAGCATGACCTGAATGGAAACTCTTTAGAAAAAAAATGTAAAAGAGATAGTAATAACTCAAAATTTAAAAAACCTACATCTCATAAAATCATGGACCTGCTGAGTGGATTGGAGATTATTCAAACTGTAGAGGTCCAAGTGTGCCAGTATCCAAGGGACTGTCTGTGAACATACACAGATGCTTGTAGAGTATCCAAAAGTTACCACTAGATGGAGTACTAAATATAAGTAATTACTTTTCTCTTACATTAAAAATTCTACAAAACAGTAAAACATTTCAGTATTTTAACCACTAATATTTCTGAAATGGAAGCACCAAATGTTTAACCCGGTTTCTTTCCATTTTAAATGTTTCTTGCCCCACTTTTTTCCCAGTTTGTTGTTTTCATAAAATGAAACATTGAGCATCAGATAAGCTTAGTGCTTTTTTAGCATTTCTTATAAAAGATATAAATAGAATAACATCTCAAATAACTAGTGTCTCTATTACAGATTGTTTTGTGTTATGAATAATTATCAAGTAATATCTTCTCAGAAACCTCAGAATTACAAATTCAGCTAAAAAAATTAGTGGGACCTACTTGTTACTTATTTAAAACCTTTTGAGTTATGCATTCAATGGGTAATTATGTGCTTCATCCAAAGAGAACCAAAGGAATAAAAGAATATGGAGTATCTACTGGGGGTCTGGTGACAGGGATTCTTTGTGATGAATTAATTTGTTTAAACATTGTCACTGGGGGAAATGCCATTAAGAAACACAGATAGGCTCCCTTATGTTATCTGTGCAGCAAGTTGTTGCCAACAGATAGAAAACTGGAATGATATTCTAGTATCAAAGCCATCCACAAATCTTCATGCATCCACATGACTTCAAAAGAGATATGCATTGTTCTAATACCACCATATAGACCAGAAGAACCTCTGATAGAATTTAAAAGAAAAAAAAAGGGAAGCAGACTAAATACATAAATATTTATCTATTCCAATTAAATAACTCTTCTGGCCATATAAAACTTTGAGGAGCTCTTGCAGCTATATTATGAAAGTAGTTCTCCCTACTATAGTCTCTCTCCAGTTAACCATCCAAGCTTCTCGAAGAATGCAAAAATGATTATTAAAGCTACAAAATGTAGGACTGAAATGATAAAATTGAATGTATTTGTGTGAAAAGACAAGATAAAATCCAACTCACATATTATTTTAGATTTCAAATTATTCCTCCAAACTGACTATGAGGCAATTATGACAGTTGCACAAATGGCAATGTGAATGGCAATCTGCAGAGCTTTATATGCCAAACTTCTATAAACATCTGGCATATAAATCTACAATGACTGGTGGATCCACACAGAGGCCCTATAGGCAAATTTGTTATTAGACTAGCTAAATACATGTGAGAAATTGTAAGGAACATTGCAATTTGCACTTGTGTGCTGGATTTTGAGAACAATAATGAGGACAGGTGGAGCTAATTCTTTAGTTGAGTTGGTTGTGCCTACATCACAGACGGTCACTGTTTAGTAGGATTGGTGTTGATTCAAGCACAGACAATATCATTTGGAATGGAAATAAACATTCCTGTAGCATTTTGGGGAAGGTCAAGGAAATTCAGCAAAGATGCATTATTTGTGGTAACCTAGACTTTCTATGAGGTCCTTAAATATTGTGAAAAGTTGCCCAAATGATGACTCTCTTGGTACATAATATGTGATATTAAGTGCAAATTCTATATACAATGGTGAAAAGAGCTTTGCAAAGAAAAATAGGAACACATCATAATAAATAGAACCAATTTAGTTGGTATAGTGAGGTAGATATATACAGGTATCTGACCATCAAGTTACTAATTCTCTTTCTCTCTCTTCTCCTATGGGTAGATTATTATTGATGTAAAATTCTAAGAGCCCAGAGTTAAGAGGACTGGATAAGGTAGATAATAGAGTTGACAGTTGTCCCAATCTTACTGGCAATGGAAGAAAATGGGATTTTCTAATATATCAGATGATAGCCTGAGAATGTTTACTGTAGCAGTTTCTCAAAGAATAAAAAATTGTTGATAGTATGTGAATGATATTAGAGAGTCTGGGACATGACATAAATGTGATTTATTTACAGGGAAACAAAATAATCTCTCCCAGTTATTTTAAATTAGGATAGAAGGAAAAACTTTATTTAAACATTTTTTTTTTGTCTGTAATACTCTGTTACTTCTCTTTTTCAGAAAAGATAATGGAGGGCTCAGGCTGTAAGCCCTCAGAAGTCTAGAAGAACATAAAAGATAACTGTGGAAAACTGTGGCTTTGCCTTTATTTTAAATTTTTGCTACTGTAGTTACAGTATCATTAAATAATAGTGAAATCCCCTGTAAATATAGAGAAAAGAATGAGTCTGTCAATATAAGAAAAATACATGGTTCAACAATATGATTAAAACACTATGATGATAAAAATAATGGGAGCACAAAAGTTTGAGACTATTTCACGACATTTAATATTTAACTGTTAAAATTATATGTTAATCACAACAGTCATCCAAATTAGATTCCTCTTTATGAATGTGGTCAAGATGAACCATTTCAACTGACTCTAATATTTGCCTATTTTGGTGAAACTCCACTGAAGATTATGACGCAGAGAGGGATGGCCTGAACAAGGCTCTCTTCAAGAGTGTCAGAAACTGCATGATTAAATGAATACAGCGCCAATATACCAAGTCACGGCCTCTGAAGTACTCATGTCAATATTCTTGGGTAGCATAGGATGTGCCCATTCTGAAGGGAGAATGCCACAGAGGCTCTTTGTATGCTCATACAAAGAGGGAAATACTTAGTTAGAATTATAATATTCCCATCTGCTGGCAGGAGTCCATGTGAAATATTCACTGGAAACTTTAGCTGCTGTTGCTGCTTGCTTGTGGGGGGGGGGAAGGGTTGCTAGAATCATAAATCTCTGAGGTGTAGCTTGCAGAATAACCATAAACACTTCCTTGAATGGATGTCTTTATAACCTAATGAAATTTATATCTATGTTTCATATAAAATATTCCATACTTCCAATGTAAATATTCTTGCAGAGGAAGTTGACGTAACCTCTGAAGCCATAAGGGGAAAATAAAAGTGAACTATGTGGGTTTATTTGCTACCCTAGGTTTTCAGACCCCTGGTGATACATTACAAATGTTTGGTCTTACAAGGTAAAGGACTGGATTTTATAAAACTCCTTTGCCTCTAGTATCTCATATTTGAGAATATGAGTGTGTTGAAGGCTGTGGGGACACTCACTTGATTGGAATTTGTTTTCATTACAAGAAACTGAAACCACTTCAGATTGTACATGGCTATGTATGTGATCGTATGTGCAGCAAAATTCTAAAGAACTGAGCCCATCTGCCTTTTCCTCTACTGGTTTCTTAGGAGATGTAACTGGCACATTTGAATATTTTGACTAATACAAATAGAAAAATATAAATGGAGAAGAAAAAGAGCAGGAAAGACTGGAAATTATTTGAAATGTTTTCATTTAAAAATTGGGACTCCAAGTGGAGCTCCTTCTCCAAACTGTGTGGTTACCTGACTGATAACAGATACATCTTACAGTGCTCTTCAAGAAGTGACAGAAACGTGCAAACTGTTGCCATGGCCACTGATACAAATGGCGTAAGTGTTTATGCATGAAGTTGACATCCACAAAAAATTGAATGCCAAGAATCAGGTTTCTAACACATCAAAACAACCTTTTAAAATCTGTTTCCTCAGGTGGTACCCTTGGTACTGTCCAGCCTGCTGCCCTTTGGAGAGCACTGAGAAATTCTATTTCTCAAACAAACAGAAAGTCTCTCAGTTGTAGTAATTTGACAAAAAAACACTATAAAAAGGAAAGCACTCTTTTTCTCTCAGATTTATTGTAATGAAAATTAACTCCTTTCAATTAGATGACTTTGGGGGGGCTGTTTTGAGACAGGGTTTCTTTGTGTAGCTCTGGCTGTCCTGGAACCAGCTCTATAGACCTAGCTGGTCTTGAACTCACAGAGATCTCCCTGTCTCTCCTCCCAAGGGCTGGGATTAAAGGTGTGCGCCACCAGCATTACCTAGTTTTTAGCTCAATGTAAAGAAAAGAAGTCCTCGCAACTATTGGTTTAGTTGAGACTCAAGAGACAGAGATGTTTGTTTCACTAGTCTTCAAATGCACTAATGAATCAAATGTTGCCAATCATAGAGATTTGTTGGAACATTCTACATTCCCACTCTCAGAATACAATTTTATAAACTCTAGACATACCACACATAGTATCTTACCAAATGAATCTTACCATTCTTTTGTTTACCGATTCTGTTAGTAACAGGGATATTAGTGGTGACAATGGGTGGTGTAGTAGTAGTACTAGGAGGGTTTACCGTAGCTGGTAATAAAGATGAGAAAGATGCAATTTTACAAGGAGCATAAAACAGTTAATACGGATAAGCAATCTACAGCTAATATATGAAAATGCATAGGAGAGTTGAAACTATTTCATGCTACTAATACAATAAATAGAATAAAAGCTTACAATGCATAAAATGAAGCAAGGCTTTCCATGGTACATTAAGAATCAGTTTGCATGGCTTTGGACACTGGACAAAGGTCTAGAGCTGACACTGAGAAACTAGAGAAAACACAACTGGATTCTATACCCACATCTGCTACCAACAGGCTGGTAACCACATGGGAAATTACTCTTTCCAGGAACTAGTTCCTAGAGACTGTTTAAAAAAAGTAAAAAGTAGGCAATATGCATAGATTTCTACCTTAGAAGTTATCCAAACTGAGTCAGCCTTGACTAACATAGAGAGACTAGAGAAATAAAATACCAAAATAAAATGTATCTCTCCTTGAAAAGATAAATTAAAAATAAAAACAAGGGGGATGGTGTGGAGGCTAATCCAATCATTTGGAGGCCCCAAAAGCTTCAAAAACACTGATGGATAGGAAGTACTCCACAAGGACAACCCTTACAGGGGAGGTAGGAAGTACTCTTCAAGGACAACCCTTAAAGGGGAGGTAGGAAGTACTCTTCAAGGACAACCCTTAAAGGGGAGGTATTTTCTAAGTCTTGTGTCGAGCTGTCTGTCTGATAATGTAAAGGGCACAAACAAGAAATCTTTCTACAATGCTTCCATGGCTTCATTCTCTGGGGTCTTATGCCTGTGTAAAAACAAAATTGACTAAGCACGTAACTGTCCTTCAGTTTATCTTATGGGTACATTGGTGTTGGACACAGTTATGGGTACAAGGATTATTACATCTTTTTAAGTAAATATTACTTAAGTGAAAAACAATGAAGAGATGATCCAGAGAATTACCTCCCAGAGGCACCAGAGAAAGCGCTGAACTCCTTGATGCAAAATGTATGTGGCTACAATAATTTTCCATTCCAGAATAATATAAAAACTTAAGGATGGAAATCATTTTGATTTTTTTTTAAATTGTAACAATTGTGTTCACCTTAATGTAAATGCATTGTCAAAATGCTTTTGTTCATTAAAGGAAAAGAGGGAATAAGTTTCTGGTCTTTGGGTCTATGGAATGAGTACTTTAGATACTTGTATTAAAATAACAAGAAATAAATTACTGAGTTTTTGAAACTTTCAGATCAATGGTCTTCTGTTCTATTTTATACAACTATTTCATAACTGCACAAAAGTTCATGGGAAGAAACAAACAATGTAATTTTCATGGGGAATTGATCGGTAATAACGTTCATGTATCTTAGAAGGGAAATCCAAAAACAGTGAGTTTCTTCCTTGATCTGCCTAGCTTGATTTCACTTCTAATCTGTCACCTTTGTGCCATGATCTTTTTAACAAAGCCACCTTTTATGGAAAGGCATACCCATGATTCTCATGTGGAACATAGAAGATGCTACTTTTTATAGAGGCATTTAACATGGCAATAGATGAAGACAGGCCACAAAAATATTAGAAGGCAAAATGATAAATTTAAGGTAACATATTTATATTATATATTATATACATGTGCAACTATATATTATTAGCATGCAACTACATAGTACATAAAACAATTTTATTCACAATATAATCATTAAGTATCAAAATAATTAACACAGTTAATATTAACAGCTTACTTTGACTACTTTTATCTTAAGATTTAAGTTATATAATATATCATAAATTGCCTCGGCCTCATCTTCAAGTCTTATCTAAATATTCAATATAAGTTTTCTTCTCAATTTATGGATATGAGTACTTCTTTAAAATACTGCAAGACTGCATATCCAAGATGCTTGCAATAATGTTGAGAATAAACATGGGGAGAGATGAAATCAACCCTTGTTGAGTAACATGTAACAATTCACATTTAGAAAATCTTAGCTTTATGGAAATGTGGCCAATGTGGCCAATATGTCCCGATGGGACACTATTTGTGCACACTGGAACTATACACCCACACAGCTAAAACACAACTAGAAATTCTGTTTTGCTGTTTCTGGGTTTCCAGGTGAAAATTAAGATAAAAACCAAAGCAGTGACAATTTACAACATCCCAAACAGTAAGACTAAGAACACAAAAAGGTTTCCAAAGATGATGTTGGCCTCCTACCTTGACAGAGATTCCCCAGGTCTGAACAGTTCGTCAGCTCTGCTGCAGGGAGCGGGATCAGGTAGGAACCTTGGTAACACAGAAGCATATGCAAATTTAACTTGTGATTTGTTGATATAATCCAAAAAATAAATATTATGAACCATATGATTGGTAAAACAGAAACAGCCCTCAGAGTCAACTGACTTAAGGGCTCCAACACGAAAATGTCTTTTAAGGTGACTGTGCATTACTTTCCTCAAATGCAAAACTGGAGAATTCAAATGGCTCTCTAAGTCTTGAGCTTAACCTTTTCAGTTATGCACACAAAAGAAAAGAATCAAAATTTTTCCTTAAAGTTTATGTAAAATGGTTGGGGCCTTTTTGAATAATGAACTATGAGAAGACTCAGGTAGCAATTCACGTAAATAAAATAATGTGAACACTGAGGGTACATTTCAAAACAGAACTTGGATAATATGAATAACTCATGACATGGAGATTTTTTGGTCCATTCCTGTACTCTGCAATTCCAGAAATACCTTTCTGTTATTTCAAGTCAGTCTTGTTTCTTTTGACTTCAAGCTTTCACTGATTCCTCCTCAACAGGAAACAGACACTGAGCTGATTTTGTCTAGTAGAAATACTAAATGTTCTCTGTTGCTCTAAATCTTCCTATGCTGATTATGGGGTAAACTTATTGCAAATAATATGGTACTTGTAAAAACACAAGAGTTAATTCAGATACATACATTCATACATACATACATACATACATATAATATACTATACACTACATATATTTGAAAGGCATTAGTGTAGTGGTGAATTCATCCTAATGTTTTAAACATTTGCCCAACTTTCCCATGGGAACACTATGTGAAGGTAGAGCAGGTGCATGAGCTCATAAGGTATGTCTAATTAAGTAAGTGATATACACAAGCAGAAAACATCTCAACAGTTTAATGGCATCTAGGAAGGTATGATTTCCTCTTTCTCAGATGCCTCAGGCTCATGGAAAGTACTGTGGTACATCAGAAAAGAAAAGGCCAGTTCTGCAGGCAGGTCTAAGATGTGGCATTTGCTGGCAAGAAACTACTTCATAGGTTCCTGCAACAAACACAGACACTTTATCTACAGCTTATGAGGTGTGGAGGACAGAAAAATGCCTACTGTCATGACTATTCTCAGAGAGGCACCAATGGAAGCTGGCCTCACTATATCATATACCCAAGTGCCTGGGAAGAGCTTCAACAGTGGTGGTGGCCCACGGGAAGCTATAAAGCAGCTTGGTGAGAAGAATGAACAGGAAATCCAGCATGCTGGCACTAAGGTTGCAAGAACTCTGAGGCAAACACACTGGATTTCTGAAATATGTGGAAGGCCTTCAAGAATACAAAAGCAGGACCATTGGGGATCTGAGTCTTTATCCCAATGCTGAATCCTATACACGGTAGGTACATGCTCAAGCTTCATTAAACACATCACTGAACACATTATGAATGACAGCTAAATCCCTGATCTCTTTTTTAAAAAGCAATTGGAATAAGTGAAGGGGCACTTTGTGAAACTATATACTATTATTTGAAAACAACAATTTTCAATGTGGGGAGATGCAAGAAGGTGAAATAATATTAATCGTTCAGGTCTGATACCATGAGTATCAAGAAATGGATACAAGAGATGGATACAAGAAATATGAACACATATTGTATAGGAGTTAGTGACTAATTGGGAAGAGGACGAGAAAGGGAAGAATAGAGGACAATTTGTCAGTTTCCAACTTGAGAAACTGGGCATGATGACCTTATAAATGGAGAAAGGAAATAGTAAGAGCAGAATTCTCTTCTGTTATGTCTGGCAACAGAAGTCATTTGCCTGTAGGACATCTATAATGCACACATGAGAAGCTATTTCTGTAATGGACCAGTCAGCAGAGGAGCTGATGGGTTTGTGTTCACCAGAGTACAGGTATGAGAAGAGAATGTGATCAGACCTTAGCTATTGGTAGTGTTTCCACTGCAGAGATCTGGGGTGATAAACACAGCTCTTGGTGAAGGTAGCTTCACAGAATTTAAGTAAAGAAAGTTGCATGGAGGGTGTGACAGCCATGTGTGAAGATGAAAGGCTGAAGTGATAAAGACCAAACAGACCTTTAACTCTACCATACAGAAATTAGTGTCAGTCTCGTGGGAACACTGAAACTCAAGACTGCAGAAGTTTGGAGAGTGAATGCAACAGGAGGAAGCCTGGTTGTGCAAGGAAGCAGAGATAGGGAGGAGTAAGTTTTGAAGACTGGAAACCTAAGCAAGCATGTACCCTGGGAACAGCATGTGATGTGGCAAAGTGGAGGGAGGGTGGAGATAGAGGGAGAACTTTATCTTGGGAGCTTTCTGCCCCTTGTGCGTGTCCACTCTTTTCAGGATCTCCCTTCTGCAGGCACTTGAGTTTTAGAAAGGACTTCTGAAAACTAACAAGGCTATCAGATTCATGTGACAGACAAATCTCAACCATTGTAAACCAGCACAGTGGAGACCCTTGGATGAGGTTCCTGTAGTTCTCAGATTATACACAATGTTTGGCAGTCCAGGGCTCCTTAGAGGCTTCTGGAACTGATATGGTATCTTTCCAAGACAAAGAGAGATAAGGGACAATGTTGTGGGAACGAAGTCCTTGGGCTAACTACATTTCCACTGTAGTGTATCTAAGAGCTCAGAGGTGGGAGTAAGGGAAAATGTCAGAAGAGCTATGATTTAAAACAAGATCTTGACCATTTTATCAGATTCATTGTATACATTTCAAACTGTGGCTTCCTTTCAGGGGAAACTGTAAACATTTGCTTCTGAATATTTTAATGAGCTGTTCTTTGTACGGGAAGGTCAAGTTTATCAAATTGCCAGTGTTGTATAAATACTGAATAGATACCATTGTAGTATGATCTCATGGAGAAATAGAAATTACATCTAAATTTTTTAAAAGTGAAAATGGCACAAAAACAAATGACATAATTTAATTAGAGAGAAATTATTACACTGGTAAAGGAAATCTCATATTATAAATACATGGGACTATGTAAACAAACACATGAAATACAAAAAGTAACTACTGCTAGGTATGATGAAGTGGTATTGAAATCTTGACTACTCAGGAGGCTCAAATCACTTGAGCCCAAGTGTTCAAGGCCAGTCTAGTGACCATAGCAGAACACCACTTCAAATAAACAAGTAAACATTTCATTTATATTCAGTTGCACTTTCATTAACCAGTTTTCTAGGCTTATAGATTTACAAATCGAGACTGTGAAAGAAGGGACAAGCCCTTCTTTCAATCACCAATGGTTCTTACGGGATCTCTATGTGTTCTCTGGCTTTTGAGACTACTCAAGGGTATTTAAAGCTTATTAGTTAACAGAATAATTTAGTCACATTTTACTCATTAAAGAAAAGAAATCTTGGCCGGACGGTGGTGGCGCACGCCTTTAATCCCAGCACTTGGGAGGCAGAGGCAGGCGAATCTTTGTGAGTTCGAGGCCAGCCTGGTCTACAAAGTGAGTCCAGGATAGCCAGGGCTACACAGAGAAACCTTGTCTCAAAAAACCAAAAAAAAAAAAAAAAAAAAAAAGAAAAGAAATCTTAAATGTGGGAAGTTAGGACTGTGTATAGCTCAGTGGGTAGAGTGCCTGCCTAGCACCCGTGAAGCTTTGAGTTCCAGACTCAGTACGTTCAACAGGCAGGGCAGGACACATGCTAGCATTTGGGAGACAGGAGGATCACAACATGCTTATCTTTGGTACATAGAGAACTTCAGACCAGCATCAGATAGGGATCTTGTCTCGAAAAAGGTAAACAAGCATTGGTTAAAAAACAAAACAAAACAAAACAAAACAAACAACTCTAAGTCTTTGGGCTTCTTCTCTTTTTTACTATTCTTCTCCCAATCATACTAGTGAAAGGAGTCACTATTATTTATATTATACAGGTTGTACTAGAATGGACTGAGCCAGCAGCTCATCTCACATGTAAATAAGAAATAAGATAATAAATAATTATATTCTTATAAATACAGTTTAAAATTATATTTATATAGATAAGAATCAATATATAATATATAACTATATTATAAGAAATAAATAAGTAAAAAATAAAAATGTATTCCAAGTTTCTCTTTGTTTTTGTCACTAAGATGAATTTTATAATTTTTCTTAAATAAATATACTATAAAATTATTTTTTTATGTTATTTTACATTTTCCTCTTTTTGTTAGTGTTGTGTATATATGTTCATGTATATGCAGGTTTATATGACAACGTGTACATGTGTATGAAGGCCAAGAAGTTGATGGCAGATGTCTTCCTTAGTCACTCTCCATGTTATCTTTTGATGCAAGGTCTCTTCTTCAATCTTGAATTCACTGATTCCACTACATTACCTAGTGAGTGTGCCCCAGAGACTTACTGTCCCTGCCTGTCCATGGCTGGTTACACATCTGTAATTACAGACTTTTTAGTTGGGTGCCGGGATCCAAACTCAGATCCTTTGCCATCTCTCCAGACTTCTTTTTATCACATTTTAATTATCATTTTGTATGTGCAATTATTTATCAAGATCACCTATGCTCCCAACAAGTTTGAGTACCCTTAAAGAACAACATGCTTGTCATGATAAAGCAATTGCATTTTCAGTTAAAAATCATCTAATAATCTAACAACGGCAAACTCGGTAGTTTGTTTTGCATGAAACTAAGGACCAGTAATTGAATTTGAGAGCTGTAAGAGTTGGGACTGTAGTTTATTATATAGTTAATTATGAGAGGTTGGGATTTAAAGAATAATGGGGCCTTAGTAGTCAGAGCAACATTGTAGAGCTGAGAACTAAAGTCCATTGAAAGCTCCATAAATTTCTAGAAATGAGAAAGAACAAAGTTGGGTACTTACCACTTGTGTCTTATCTCTGCATCTACAGTGACTAAGGCATGGAAGTGCTTGACAAGCGCTGGATAAATAAATGTAATTTGCTTGAACTGTATACCACTCCTCAGGAAAGAGCAGTAATCAGTTAAATAAATAAAACCAGCAGAGAAAGTACTGTCTGTTCTTTGTGAAAATTGATGGGCATTAGCCAATGTCTAAGCTGCAATCATAACACAGGCATATGCTTATACCTGTAATTAAAGGGTCAGAAAAGGAAATGACCTGTTCCTGAAGGTCATAGAACTGGATATGTTTAGAAATTGTTCTAGGAAAAATAAAAATGCTATAACGTTTTAAAAAGAACTATTGATAATATGACATTTGTACTAGGAAAGAACAAATTGACAAAGATTGACCAATTTTTAAGAAGACACATTTTTAATAAAGTGATAGTCCCAAAATATAGGAAAACAAACCAATGTGATTATAAAATAGTTGTAACATTTACTAATGGCATTAGTTTTATATTTAAATGTGAGATAGGTGACAGCATATTTATATACTAAATGTATCTGTTGTGTCTTACCCCCTTCCTTTCACTTTATATAGTTTATCCAGTAATACACAGATGGAGAACATATTCATTTTCTACCACAAGTGGATACTAGAATAGTCAATACTTGGCAGACATTGCCAGTCTACTGGAATGCAAGGAATGAGAATGCACTTTTCCATTGGTTACTGTACTCACTGAAAGCTTGTGGAATTATGAGGACCCTAAACAGCAATCACAATATTTTCCCGGGGCAGGGGAAAAAGGAGGTTACAATGTTAATAGAACAAGCTATATTTTTCTTGATTATTGAAGTTTTGCTTAACGAACAAGGCCAAGATACAATCTCTGGCAGGTATTTCCTGTCAGTTAATAAGTGACTTGGATTCTTCAGCCCCAGGGTGATGATTAAACAGCAGGAAATTCTTTCTCCCACCAATCCTCCTGACATGCACAGCAAGACGTCTTGGTGCGCACAGTTGGGGAGTGGGGGTAGTATCATCCTGGAATGTCAAGATGACTGCTATAAAGTTAAAGAGAATCAAGTGTATTGAATCTGTAAGACTATGATGGTTTTAGGATGAATTCCTTTTGCAGACATACAGATGACTAACATCTGTGTGTACGCATAAAGTATGTGCTGATGATCTTCAGGCTTTAGGAGGAGAACCTCGGAGGCGGTGCTTTAAAAAAATAGAAGGAATGCATGACCTCACTTATGTGTGGAATCCCAAGAAGTTGAAATCATAGAAATAGAGCAGGAGGGTGATTCACAGGGGCTGGAGATTATCAACCAAAGGCTACAATCCCAGGAGTAACGAGTATAGAGGATCTGTTACACTACGAAACAGTTTAAATGGATGTAGTCTGCGCTTGAGCTTGCTCAGCAAGGACTGAGGATGTAGCCCTTCTCTTGTGTTCCTTTCCCTGAATGCAAAACACCAAAAGGAAATTGCGAAAGATAATACAAAATCTTCTCACTATGAATACATGACTAAGTATGATGTAATTTTTTAAATTCAAACTAAGTTTGAATTAGCCATTTCATTTATATAGCAATGTATATAGCAAAACACTGTGATATTTGGCATAAATACATGCAAATTTGTTAATTAAAATAGTACAATTAGTGAAACCTTTTTTTTTATTTTTATTTTATTTTATTTTATTTTTTTTATTTTATTTTTTTTTTTTTTTGGTTTTTCAAGACAGGGTTTCTCTGTGTAACAGCTCTGGCTGTCCTGGACTCGCTTTGTAGACCAGGCTGGCCTCGAACTCACAGAGATCCGCCTGCCTCTGCCTCCCAAGTGCTGGGATTAAAGGCGTGCGCCACCACGCCCGGCCCCTTTTTTTTTTTTTAAAGGTGAAATTGCCAGGTATAAATTGATGATGTGGGATGGACAAGATAGCGCACGCCTTTAATCCCAGCACTTGGGAGGCAGGTGGATCTCTGTGAGTTCAGGGCCAGCCTGGTCTGGACAGCAAGTCCAGATGATAGCCAGAGAAACTTGGCTCAAAAATAACAAACAAACAAACAAATAAATGAGTTGATGACGATGTGTGTTAGCAAATTAACTACCTCAACAACTGATTTGTTAAATGCTTCATTGTCCTCACTACTTTAAAGCAGAAAGAGAGGTCTTCAAATTTAAATGCCAACCAGGGTAAGAAGGTAAGCCTAAAGAGGAAAAAGCAGCCCTGGAGGGAGGGGGCTGAGGGAGTGGGAGATACAAGTGTGAGGAAGGCTGAGGTGAACTCTAAGGCCTCTTCAAAGGGCATGGCCACAACTTCTCTCTAGCTGTGTTATCCGTGCAGAAATACTAACCAGGCATTTATGTTTGGCAATAGAATGGAATAATTCATTTTATGTGAAATCTGTTCTTTGAATGCAGGTGAAGAACCCATATAAGTCTACCAGGGTAAGGAGGAAGAGGGTGGGAGGGTGGGACCCGCAGTAGGTGGAGGGAGGGGGCTACAATCAGGATGGAAAGTGAATATATATACATACACATTTATTATTATATATGTATATTTGGTATATATGGTATATATTTTGTATACATATATGTCTATATATACCAAATATACATATATAATAGTATATGTATATATATATATATATATATATATATATATATATATATATATGTCTACCATCACCTCTGGAGTGTCTTTTTTACTGTTGTTCAAAGTATTAGTTCCAGCAACTCTTAACCATTCTTTGCTAGTTTGGGGGCTCAATAAACTTGCTTGTGAAGATTGACAGTAAATATTTTAGGATTATGGGACCTAGAGGAATTTTCAGCAAGTATTTTAAGATGGTGGGCCATTCTCTGTCTGTCACCATCAGACAATTTGGCCCTGTTAACATAATCACAGCCACTTACATTACATAAATCTATGGGCATGGCTGTGTTCCTATAGAACTTTATTTATAAAGCAAATTGTCTGCCATAAGCCCTCCCACTTTGCCAATCCCTGGTCTAAAGGATTTTCTCCAATGTCACATACAAATTCTTTTGAGTAGTAGGCCTCTCTCTTTAACTAAAATTTTTGTTACCAACAACTGAGAATCTATGCTGATATTTTTTCCATGTTGATATTTTAACTTGATAACAGAACCATCAGTCCTATAATAAACACATGGTTTCTAGAATTAACTTGCATGATATAAAGAACACTGAATGAAGTCTACTTCAATATACTTTTTGTTACATATAATCATTTCCCTAAATAATTTACATTTAGATATTTCCAATATTGTTACAACCAAAGTGTCCTAAAAAGCAACCTGGGTGGGAAGAGTATTTGAAATGAACCATAAATACTTGCTATCAAATAGATAGGAATAAAAGTTCAGAGGAAAAAAAATGGCAATTCTAGATTAATCAAAAATTTCCATAAAATAGACAGATGGATATTTGACTCTTGCTGAAAAACACTGTCCTACACAGAGTGTTTATTTAGATAATGCAACTGAAATTCTGTTCCAGAATGATAAAGATCAGTATATTACGGTAGCATTTTGGTAAGTAAAAATTACAACTCATTTATTATTATTTTTTTTGTGATTCATATCGAGTGCTAAGGTCTTCACCTGTTGTTCAGTCATTTTGACTGTTTTGTTAGTGATAAGCTGATATTTTGTGACCTTGGGAATATTTAAAAATGGTAAGCCCACTTTCACTGAGTAAGCATGACTCATCGTCAAATACATTCTGTGAATGACTGAACTGGTAACAGTTTTAAAGTTAAAAGAGCTCTTAGTGATGATTCTATAAATATGTATACACAATTTCTTAATGATGAACATTTTCACCAAACAAAGCTAAAAACATGAAGAAAGTTAAGTCTACATCCCTGACTTACCACAGCTCAGGTTGTTCTCAGCTTTCAGAGCCTGGGTTGAGATGCTCCAAAAGTCATTGTGCCAATCCACGACATTCCCAGACACACCACAGCTGAGGTTGGAGAGGACTTTCGGATCCATTGTAAAATTCCAAAGTCGAAAGTTATAGATGCTGCCCTTCAGAGAGGTGATTTCATCTCTGTCAGAGCCCAATAGCAATGTCCCATCTCCAGGTACGACAGTAGTGATGGTGGAATCACATGGAACTGCCTCATAGTTCTTTCTGAAATTCACACCAACAGAGCCCAAAGTATTATTCCACACAAGACAGAGCTGCTCAAAGCTTTCTGTAAAGATGTCTTCTTTTTCTTTCACAGGTAATGCACTGTTCAACAAGCATCTTGAGCCAGAAATGGACAAGAAGTAGCCATTGTTGGCCTTTTCAAAACTGAGCAACTGTGTAAGTGACTCATCTGAGTAGGAAAAGGCTATCCAGTCGTCATCGTCCTCATTGCCAACTTTGGAGCCTTCAAAGCAGAGTGTGAATGCACTGAGCTCTGGAATGGACACACTTTTTGCAAGTGATACCTGGTAAGCATCTAAAGTTTGAGGCAAAATGACCTTTTGATTCCTTAAGGACACAGCAACTAGGAAAAAGCAAAAAGTCATAACATAATTTCAGAATATGAGCTGAGATATAAAATATCAAGTGTCTCTCAGTCCTCTATCGCTTTCTTCTAACTAATTTTTACTCGCTCTCCCAGCTTTGTTAACCCCTTCCCTACCTATCCTCTATCAACTATCTTTTACCAATGGTCTTACATCAAAAATGACAATAGGCAATCCCACCTAGGTCATCTTTAATTATGATCTCATCTCTCAATGAAGTGAGTGGCAGCCATGTTGGTATTTTTTTAGTCTCTGTACAAAAACATTAAAAAATTAAAAAAATTTCCTGAACTATGAAAGAGCTAGTTTCAGGGTGATTTTGTTTGAATATTATGAATTTTAAAAATATGCTATTTCTTAATTACTTTCCGAACAAAAACTAGCTCTACTTTTCACTAACAATTGCCTTTCAGTCTCTCAGATATTTCCAGGCAAATTCCATTCTTTCAGAATTTCTATACTGCTCCCTTTCCTTTACATACTAGTTTTCTGTTTGTCCTCTAAAATTTATTTTAAGGAGAAGCAACTTATATGTCCAAGATGAAATAATTTCTAAATAGGGATGTTTAAATTTTCTAGTGGGGCAATATTAGAATTATAGATTTACATTATTACCAGTGATCTTTTTTTTTTTTTCTAATGCAGATCTGGGTATGTAACATACTTGGAAGTCAAAGGCAATCAGTCTTGTGAGTTCAAGACTGACCTTATCTACTTCGTAAGTTCCAGGATAGTCATATCTACAAATTAAGACTTTCGCTTTAAAAACAAATAAATGAAAATAAAATAAATATTCTGCAGACAGTCTAGAATTCAGCTCTTCTGAAAGCAGAGTTTGGATCTCATAGTTCTAGTTTGGTAATGAGGATTCTCAAAGACTATTAATAGATTCTCACTCTTAAATCCTGATCCTGACCATTCACATAAAATAGCAGAATTCTGTCCTTTAGCCCTGGTGTTTTCTGCAGTATATATAAAAGGAAGCAGAAGGTTGGTGCTGCCTATGGTTTACATACCTCTGATGTAGCTGGCGTTGAAACCTTTCTTCTGGATACTAAAGTCACTTGAAAAAGACACAACCATCTCGTTCACACTTGAGTTAAATGACAATCCTTTGGCAGTTGCTCCACAAAATTTTGTCTGGCTGTCTCCATTATCAAGGGCCAGTGAGTCATAGATGCAATTGGGAGCTTCCTCAATGTCGAAGTCATTAAACGTTATCTGAATGATGTAGCCAGTAGGGGCTTGGAGGGTCCATGAGCAATACTGCGTGTTAGGGTAGTCATTAGGGTAGCATGGAGAAGTAAATGACCCAGAAGGATTGGATAGGACAACCCTGCAGTTGCCACATCCCCACACTGTTGGTCATCAGAGAGAGAGAGAGAGAGAGAGAGAGAGAGAGAGAGAGAGAGAGAGA
>CAJQZJ010004752.1:1224253-1260558 GCA_907164525.1 Lophiomys imhausi
AGAAAGAAAGAAAGAAAGAAAGAAAGAAAGAAAGAAAGAAAGAAAGAAAGAAAGGGAGGTAAAATTAAAAGAAAAAAACATGTTTGAAAAAGACAGGGATTCACAATATCTTATATTTACCTAAAATTACACATAATGCATATAAGTATATACACACGTACAAATATTTTAAATAAGTTATGTCATTTGGGTTGATGATGGTTCCCTAGGAATCATAGACTATCCAACACTTAGTCTGTTATTATTGTCATATAAAGATATTTCATCCAGCCTATCATCCCAACTTTACAGATAAGAAGGCTAAGGTCCAGAGATAATCCACTAATGAAAATAAAAGTAATTGTTGGGTGTGGTGCCACATGCCTTTAATCCCAGCATTCAGGAGGCAGAGACTGGTGGATCTCTGTGAGTTCACAGCCAGCCTGGTCTACAGAGTGAGTTTCAGGACAGTCAGGGCTACACAGAGAAACCCTATCTTGAAAAACAAACAAATAAACAAACAAATAAATATGTATAATTATTGTGTTCTGAGGAAGGTCAATGTAGGTAGTTCCTAATATTTCTGTCTGTACTTAGAAAATAGACCTTAGTGTACTTAAAAAATAATCTTACCATAGTAAATTAAATTATTATAAATTCCATACACACTTGAAGGTGTTAATAAGAAAACAGATTTTCCATTTCTTTTTAATGGATTATTTTGCTTCCATAGTCTAGTCTATACTGTAAAAGCCAGGAAAGATATAATGTGGTTTAGTAAGCAATAAGGAGTTAGTCTATCTCTGGTGGTAGTAGTGTTGGTGGTCACAGTACTAAGCAGAATAACAGAATTCAATATTCATATTTTCTCCAGAATCAAATGGTTCAAACAACCCTAAAGTCAAGATCACATATCACCTCCTCTCTTATATTTTTGGTTGTGAGCCAAGCCTTTGACAGCTGAGCCATCTCTCCAGCCCCACCCCCTCTCTTATTCTAGAGCACGGCTTCTAGGAAGAAGATCGTGAGCTTTGGAATTGCAATATGATCTCATGCAAGTCTAAATCTGCCTCTTCTTAGAGCAGGAGCAGCATCATGGCTTTTACTGTAGGTACTATGTGAGCTAGCAGTGCCCTATACAGGGTAGTTTAGTCAGCACTGGGTACAGAGCACCCAAATCCATTAGTGCAGGAAGTAAGCACACTGGAGCACAGAACAGATCACCCTTCCAGATCTCCTGAGACTAATAGATCACTATTGGGTATCCCTTGGAAGATGGCCAACAAGAGGAGAAACACCCCACTCAAAGACATACTGCCTTCCTGGAGCACATCCCACTCAGTGACTGAATAAGGTAGGGGAACTCTCTTTAGGTCCAATGTGTTGGTCCAAAATCCCTAGCTGGAAAACCTCCATCTTGGAGTCTGACATTCCTGAAATTTAACTTGTAATATCTGGTTATTTAGGTTTCATACTTGACTGAAACAAGAGGCATCAAGGACACCTGACAAAGAAATCTTCTCAAACTACAGTAGTGATGACACAGCAACTAGAGAACCAGAGATGTGAGCTCTGATTCCAGTCCCTATTTATATAGCCTGCCTTGCTTCTTCCATGTTTCAGATTTTTTAAAATAAATTTATTTATTTGTTCATTTTACATCCGAATCATAGCCCCATTCCCTCTTCTCCTCCAAGTCCCACTTTCCCACCCACTTCTCCCATTTCCCCTTTCCTTCTCCTCAGAGAAGGGGACCCCCCCCTCCTTTGTACCAACCCACCCTGGCACATCAAGTTGCATCAGGACTAAGTGCTTCCTCTTCCACTGAGGCCAGAGAAGGCACTCCTGCTAGGGGAAAGGGATCTAAAGGCAAGCAACAGAGTCCAAGTCAGAGACAGCCCCTGCTCCAATTGTTAGGGAACCCACTTGAAGATCAAGAAGACCATCAGCTTCATATGTATAGAGGGGGTAGGTCTAGTCCACATATGCTCTTTGGTTGGTGGTTCAGTCTCAGTGGGCCCCATGGGCCCAGGTTAGTTGGCTATGTAGGTCTCCTTGTGGTGTCCTTAACCCCCTAGCTTCCTCAATCCTTTCCCTAACTCTTGCAAAAAACTCCCTGAGTTCTGCCTAATGTTGGACTGTGGTTCTGCATCTCTTTCCATTATCTGCTGGATGACAGTTATGCTAGGTTCCTGTCTCTGCTGGCTGTGCCATACCTCAGCTTTAATGCTTTAAAATGGGGTAGCCTTATAACTTTGACATAAATTGCAGCCTGCTTCATTTTGGAATTCCCTTTTAGGTCCAATGATTTCCCTCAGGCTAAGAAACTTTTTCTTCTATTTAAAACATAGAAATAATTATAATTTTAAGAAACACTAATCAACCTTTATAACAAAAAAAATCAGGATGTTTTCTTCAACAGTTTGGAACACAGAATTTGTAGATTAATTTAATCAAGTGGTAATTCATTAATTCATTGTAGAATCCTGTGATAATTAATACTCAGTGTCGTCTTTGCAGGATTTAGAACCCATGAAGAAGCCTCTGGGTATGCCTGGGAAGGATTATCTAGATTTACTTGAGGTAGGAAGACCCACCCTAAGTGTGGTGGCACCATTCCATAGTCTCAGGTTACAGAGTGAATAAAAAGGAGAAAGTAAACTGAATACATGTATTCATCTCCCTCTGTTTCCTGGCTGAATGTATAATGTGGCCAGTTTTCTGTAGTTCCTGCCTTCGTGGCTTTCCCCCCATGATGGACAATATCCTGGAACCGTGAGCCAAAATAAACCATTCCTTCCTGAAATTACTTCACTCACATATTTTGTTGCATAAAGAAGCAACACAAATTCTACTTACGCAGAAATAAATTTTCCTACGGGTCTATCGAGACTGAATGGTAGGATACCATTATTTTCCTATAAAGTTTAGAGATCCATCAATAGCATATGTTATATTCAAATATTTCTGTTATGGCCCACAAACACATATTTTAAAAACATATACAGGGAGTTAAGTTACAGAACAATGCTTTGTATTCATAATGAGGAAGCAGATACTTTCCAGTGATGCTATAAGTGAATGAGCAAAGTTCTGGTCAAAACAATGCATGGGCACTAGAAAATGGCAGCTGCCTATTCTCTTACTTAAACTAGTCTAAACATAAGCAGCATCAGAGTAACCTATCATATGCCTGTGCCTAAATTTTGGCTCACATATCTGATATTCTAACATGTGATGTCCAGTTCAATTAGAAGAAGGCTCAATTGATCAAAGTTGGATTTTCATGTCTTTTTGATGTATCCTCTGAAGGGCTTACCAAACCCCATTTTAAAAATATACTGAACCTAGAGCATTAATCTATCACTCATGTTTGTTTTTTATTGAATTTCTGGTAAGCGGGTACTGTGATGATTCTCAAAACCTTAATTCCACCACTCCATTACCATGTAGCTAATGGGCTCAGAAAAATCCAACCACAAAAAACATAATCACAGTAGCTCTCTGTAAAGAGGTACCTGAAACCTCATTGATTACAACATTTAAAATGTTCCCTGTGAAGGTCAAACTCAAAATATATTTATGAAAAATAAACCTTTATGTTTAGATTTTAAATATGTTGGCCAGAAAAAACATGGCAGTTTGGTCTGGAGTGTAAAAAAGCTAACATAGGATCCTGGAGAATATTTAGCTACTTTATTCAAATAGAAATTTGTCAGCACTTGGGAGCTATGATGAAGACTTCTCCAGGAACACAGGGATCAGGTTGTGCTTTGATTATTAAAAGTTAACAAATCTGCTTTGATACTAACAGGTAGCTATCTTAGAAAGGAAATATTTCCCAGAAGATTATGACTTGATTGTTATCAGATGGAATAAGGAAAAGCACATTGTGCGCAGAAAAAGTCAAGTCTCAAAGCGTTCATTAGCCATTTTCATCCAAGTGCCTCAATGCATCAGTAAGCGGTGACTCGGAGTTCATGTACCACTGATAAGATCAAGCCTTTCATCAGATCAACTCCGAAAACTCACTTGGTTTGTCAGGATTAAAGCTTGGCTCACTTAGTCTGTCATTCAGTTCCCTGTACAGGTGGGACCATCTATTACCCATCTGGCTCCTTTACAGTCTTGTTCATTACTTAGTACCAATTGGTCCATTAAAATCTGGTTTCCCAAGTAGACAGAGAGGACTCATTATAGTGATATAAACATGGGTAACAGTAAATATGAGTAACAACCTGTAAGAATGTGGACTAGGGTCTTGATTAATTAGAGTAGATGCTGACCCAGAGGAGAGGCTACTACAAAGACCTGAGTATCAGCTCTGACTACTTTCCTTAACTTGCAACTAAACTGACTTGTTCACCATACTTTCCTTAACTTGCAACTAAACTGACTTGTTCACCATCACTCTCCTCAAACCTTGAGTCTATGACCACAGGGGTTATGCTCCATTTATTAAGGTATATTCAAGGAGAATGACTGGGAAAATGTTTCACCCTCAGAATTCTTAAAGAAACACATACACAATGTCATGTCCATGGTTTACCTTAACTGAATCTACCTTTATTGAATGACATCACTCTCACTACTTGCAATTTAACAAAAGAAAGAATAGTCTACAACAATAGCTCTTGGAGAAGAGTTTCATCAGCCTCCCTCCACTATGCCACTCCACTCAGATACGGACAAGTGGCTCCACATCATGAAGGGCCTTCCTTTTGACTATAAACAGCCAAAAATAAAACAGACTCAAAATAACCCTTAGGACTCAAAGCCCTTCATCAAAGGGACTGACCGATGTCCTGTCTTAAAACCAACTTACTTTATGTTGCTAACTGAACGCTAAGCCACAGTGCCTCACTAATTTAATAGATTAATGTAATAAGCCAATTTTGCTGTCAATTAAAGTCTAGCTAGTAGTAACAGGTTTGATTGTTGAAACAGTCGACATCACCTATGTAGTGGAGGAAACTTTTTTCTTTTTTAATTTGTCATACTTTAGCCTCACACTTGCTGCAACTGGGAAATATATTTTTAGTCGGTCAAATGATTTGATCATAAATTTACATTACACAAAATAAACTATGTTAGAAGGTAATCCAGAACATACTGTTGGAAGATGGAGGACCTAATGTTTATGATAGTCTGTTTCCTTTTCTTGTGCATGTCAGAAACACCCACTAAAACATGATGCATTTAGCTGACATGTAAACCAAAAAGCCTATTTTTGAACTCATAGTTGATCATTCTGTGAATAACTCTTCTAAACCAAAAAGCTAGTTGGTTAATATAGTGTTTAATTTTATATTTACAAACCAAACTTTATCACAGTGTTTCCATTATCTATAAAATATTTATAGTTATCATCCAGTAAATATGGACAGAACAGTCTTTACTCTGCCTGCCAAAGCTATAAAGCTACTATTCCAAACTTTCTCATGTTTTTTCCCTAAGCTATTGCCTAACTGAAATTTAAGATAATTAAGATATAAGACAATTGTTATTTTATTTATTTTTGTATGTATGAATGAGTTATGGGGGAGAGAGAAAGAGGTAGGTGAAAGAGATGGGAGGAAAGGCTGGGGAGAAAGAGTGAGAGAGGTTTGAATGGGACCCAACATGGCACATTATATATGTATGGAAGTTAGAAGTTAAACTGGCTTGCAAAAATCAGTCCTCTCATTTTACTGGCTGAGCTACTAAGCTATCTGGTCAACCCAGGCAACTACATTTTTATATTAAATATACTAGTTCCTCAGTGAGTCTTCAGTACATATCTTACTTCTTTGCTACTGCATTGAAAACCTTTGTGGTGTGAAACTTTAAAAATACAAACTAAGTATTTCTCATATTTTATGACTTTAATAATCAATGATATCTTAAAATCCTATTATTGAAGGACCCATAACTTTTGGACTTTTTGGACAGATGGATTCCCTGTTCCTTACACCCCACAATCTGTTCTTCCTATGTTCTAGCTTTCAGTTTTGGTAATTAGTGGAAAATGAGTAGAATCACCACATTTCCTGGCATCCCAGGAGACAAAGATACTTTTAAATATCCTCATAGCAATCACTTTCTTTATTACAAAGTCAACATGTAACTACAGTTTAAGATTCTCCTTGAACATCACTGTTTCAAACATTATTCCTGGGGAAGAGGTACATGAATGCATGAGTACACTAAGACTCCTTCTTATAAACTCTTTCCTACCAATCATTTCTTCAAAAAGAATGAAAGCAAGGATTATTATTTACTGTTTAAGGCATCAAGTCACTTTAAAAGATGAGTTGAAGGTTAAAGTACATGCTACTATATCACACAGAACCAGATGTCTAAAAAAACCATAAATTACCCAATTTATAATAAAAGTTATTTATAATTCCTCCACCTTAGAAATTTTTCTAAGTCTTAGCAACCAGAGCACTTTATTTTTCTAATTAAAAAAACCTATTTATTTCATGTGTCTCAGTGTTTTGTCTGCATGCACATGTGCTATATACATTCTTAGAGCCTGCCGAGCTCAGAAAAGAGCATCAGGTCTTTGTAACTGGAGTTACAGATGTTTTGGGGTGCTGGCTACCAAACCTGGGCCCTCTACAAATGCCATCTGTCCAGCTCCATTCAGAGTATTTTAATTTTTCTTCTGCGCAATTTTCTATAAAACATGTTTTAAGAAATATCTTATAGTTATAAGAGAAAGAACCATTTGTTGGACTGAAAGGGAGAGCTGTTGGGGGGAAAAAGAATTACCTTAAACTAAAAAAAAAAAAAAGGTAGAGGATGGGGGGTTGCGAGGGAAGAGGGTGGAAGGGTGGGACTGGAGGGGGGAGTAGGGAGGGGATTGTGATTGAGATCTAACTGGAAGAAATAAAAAATAAATTAATAAAAAAGAAATATCCAGTCACTAATAATTTTGAATGCATTCAAAGGATCAGTCACATCAAACTTAGTTAGGTGATTTCGCCTAGACACCTTGAAAAAGACAGTAAGATGTGCTAAAACAGTACCATGTGCAGATTAAATAAATGAAGTTTTCTTTCTGACTATAAAATTTTCCTTTGACTAGAAAGCTATAGTGGGAAGAAAAGACTGCATTCATCCTCACAGCATTAAAGTGTAGTTTTCCCAGGAATCTGTTCCTTTTACAATTTTGGGCTCACGTAATATTTCTTATCACTAAGATTTTTGGAAACAAAACAACCAGTGACACCATCTACAGGATAATTTTTTGCACATTTCAGAGGGCAATAAATCTAGAATAATAAGTCATATAAAGCATGTGAGCTGGATCTCTCTGACATCTCTCTGAACACTGGTGTAGTCTTCCAGCCAAAAGAAAATCCGGTAGTAACTGTAACTGTCATTCAGGAGCTTTCTCTCTCATATATTTCATGAGTTATTTGGACAAGCTCTGGAAACAGAGAAATGCTGTGTTATTGTAGATGTTGGGAATTGTTGAGCTGCCCTAAGTTAGACACTGCAGGGTACCATGGATCTTTGTCTTTCAGTTCAGGGGCATATATATTGAGAATGCCCCTCTTTCAAATTTTGTTTCCTTTCATTACACCATGCTTAAGTCTTGACTTTCAGTACTCTACTAAAGGAAGTGAACTACACATCTCCATGGCTTTAGATTTGACTATGAAAAATTTGAGGGAGGTCTAATGTTACTTTGCTTAAAAACTAAATGTACTTTAGAACTGTTTGATTATGTCTTTCTTTTTCTTTTTTTTTTTGAAAAGTCATTTATAATGAAGGTACCTATTTTTTTCAAATACATATATAATTTTAAAATATATATAAAAGCCCAAAAGGATAGTATTTAGTTACAAAAATATATATTTAAAGTGAAAAAATATTATTGAATGAAAAAAGTAAATTCTGAACTATTTTCTAATTAGAGAAATTTTCCATACTAAATGCATCTTTCCCAGAAAAGATTAAGGTTATGTATCACATTTAGCACCATATTTTAACAGAAATGACTTTGAAAATGACATAGTTTTTACAAGAGTCTTTAGACTACAAGCTATTTATGTAAACAGATGGGTTTTTTTAATAAATAAATTTATTTATTTGTTGCTTCAGGTTACATCTCCATCATATTGTCCTCTTTCCCCCCTTCCCAGCCCTGCCCTCCCACCCTCTACCCCCTAACCCTTCCATCCGATTCTGGAGTGGAGTGTCCCTACATAACAGTCCCTCACTCCAGTTCAGAAGTCATATGAGGGGCAAGAGCCTTCTCATACACTGGAGGCCTACAAGGCAGTACCACCAGTGAAAAGTGTCTCATTGCTAGGGAGAGAAAACTAAAAAACAAAGAAACAAACAAACAAAAGTCTATGTCCATGTTCCCTTTGGTGCATTGGTTGTAGTATAGATATCTTGTACTATATAGCTAAAATCCTACTATAAGTGAATAAATGCCATGTGCATCCTTCTGAGTCTGGGTTAGCTCACTCAGGATGAGCTTCTCTAGTTCCATCCATTTGGCTGCAAATTGCATAATTTCATTGTTTCTGATAGCTGAGCAATATTCCATTGTGTAGATGTACCACAGTTTATTAATCCATTCTTCAGTTGAGGGACATCTGGGTTGTTTCCAGTTTCTAGCTATTACAAATAAAACTTCCTTGTGATTCGGTGAGGAGTCATTTGGATGTATACCCAGAAGTGGTATGGCTGGGTCCCGAGGCAAAGCTATTCCAAGTTTTCTAAGATATCGCCAGACTGACCTCCATAGTGGTTGCAAAAGCCTGCACTCCCACCAGCAATGGAGGAGGGTTCCCCTTTCTTCCACCCCCACCAGCATGTGCTGTCATTTGAGCTTTTGATCTTAGCCATTCTGACAGGTGTGAGATGTAATCTCAGAGTCGTCTTGAGTTGCATTTTTCTGATGATTAAGGATGTTGAGCATTTCTTCAAGTGTCTCTCGGCCATTAGGAATTCCTCCTTTGTGAATACTCTATTTAGCTCTGTTCCCCATTTTTTGATTGGATTATTTGGTTTCTTGGCATTTAATTTCTTGAGTTCTTTGTAGATTTTGGATATTAGCCCTCTGTCAGATGTGGAGTTGGTGAAGATTTTCTCCCAGTCTGTAGGCTGCTGTTTTGTTTGAATGACAGTGTCTTTTGCCTTACAGAAGCTTTTCAGTTTCATGAGGTCCCATTTATTGATTGTTGGTCTCAGGTTCTGAGCTGTTGGTGTTCTGTTCAGGAAGTTGTCACCTGTGCCAATGAGTTCGAGGGTTTCTCCCACTTTTTCTTCTAGTAGATTTAGTGTGACCGGCCTTATGTTAAGGTCTTTGATCCACTTGGACTTAAGTTTTGTACAAGGTGATAAGTATGGGTCTAATTTCATTCTTTTACAAGTGGACATACAGTTGGACCAGCACCATTTGTTGAAGATGCTGTCCTTTTTCCATTGTGCGGTTTTAGCTTCTTTGTCAAAAATTAGGTGGCCATAGGTGTGTGGGTCCATTTCTGGGTCTTCAATTCGATTCCATTGATCTACTGGTCTGTTTCTATACCAATACCATGCTGTTTTTACTACTATTGCTCTGTAGTACAGCTTGAAGTCTGGGATGGTGATACCTCCAGATTGTTTTTATTGTTCAGGATTGATTTAGCTATTCTGGGTTTTGTGTTGTTCCATATGAAATTGAGAATAGATTTTTCCAGGTCTATAAAGAATTGTGTTGGTATTTTGATAGGAATTGCATTGAATCTATATATTGCTTTTGGTAGGATGGCAATTTTTATTATGTTGATCCTACCTATCCATGAGCATGGGAGATCTTTCCATTTTCTAAAGGCCTCTTCAATTTCTTTCTTCACGGGTTTGAAGTTCTTGTTGTACAGGTCCTTTACTTGCTTGGTTAGAGTTACCCCCAGGTATTTTATATTGTTTGTGGCTATTGTGAAGGGGGTTGTTTCCCTTATTTCTTTCTCAGCCCATTTGTTTGTTGTATAAAGAAGGGCTTCTGCCTTTTTTGAATTAAAGTAATCTGCATTTCCTTGTTAATATGAGTTACTAAAATTTCTCATGTTGAGGAATAATTGTAGCTGTGCCACAGAGCAAGTATGGACTAGAATAGCATCATGGAAACGTACCTCCTTGGAACACATCCCTGAGATAAACTTAGCTTCTCATCATCTTCCTCTCAACAACTTTCTCCAGCCTCCAGGAGATATTTTCCACTTCATTAGGCTGTCTGTCTTCCCTAGTCACATGGCTTCAACCTCCCACCACCATTCCTGCATTCCATTCCCCTCCATTCCTACTCTGCAGGCAGGTTCTTATAACCGAGTAACCAGAATATAAAACTATGTGCATCTCAAGAAGTGAACTATACAAAAAATATATTTTTCCTAGATTAATTTTAATATGTAGCCTTTGGGACATGGGAAAAGGATTCCAGATTCCACCTTTTTCTATTTACAAAACAAAGTGTCTTGGGGAGTGGGGGGGTAGCAGGTTCAACAAATCAAAATTTTTTAATTGATTGGTTTCTATAATGTATTATTCATTTGGTAAAATGCTCATACAGTTAAAGAGTTCACATTGGAATAGGATTAGAAAGCACATAGACTGCTGCCTTCATGCTTAATTTAGCATAAAATTGAGGGGAAAGTGTCCAAGTTCATATGATTACTCAGTAGCTTAACTACTTTGAGGATCCAGCTCACTTCAGAAACATTCTAAATAAGCCACCAACCTAAACTGTGACTTCCCGTGGAAGTGTAAAACAGTCCTACTAAACCTCAATTAGAATTAATAAATCCAAAGCATGGAAGAATTAAGGAATTGCCAAGTCACAATTTACAAGATGTGGAACAAGGACTCAGACTCGATGAGTTCAGCTCTCAAAACCTTTCTCTCACACAGTGTCGCTTCCCCATCACTACAGAAACACTGCTGCCATCACACTAAAGAAACAGAAGGTAACTCAAGACTTTGTCAGACACCTTTCTGGAAATGGCTGTTTTATCATCAATGGCTGATGATAAGAAAGTTATTTTTCTATTACATTTCCTTTTAATTTTAAAAGCTCATTTTAGTGAGGGAGAGAGATAGTATGTGTGCATGCATGTGTGCACATGCTCACATGTACACAAACCATCCATGTAGAAGCAGAAGACAACTTTTCAGAGTCAGTTTTCTCTTTCTTTGCCTGGGTCCTGAGGATCAAGCTCAGGACCCTCAGGTTTGAGCAGCAAGCACCTTTACTTTACATCAGCCCTCTTTTTAATTTTATTTTTTGAGACAGGTACTCTATTATGAAGCTCTGACTATCCTAGAGCGCATTACATAGAACAGACTTGCCTCAAATCAACAGAAATTCACCCAACTCTGCCTCCTGAGTGCTGGAATTAAAGGCATGCACCACCACATCCAGTTTCTTTTTAATGTTTTAAAGATAATGGCTTCCTGGCAAGTTCCTACATACACCGAGACTGTCATTCCTCATACACATTAAAATGTCAAATGTTACCTATGCCCTGAAGTTAAATAGCTTCACTAATTAAGAGTTAAAGATTTCTCTGATTATCCTTGAAATAAAGTCAGAGGGACATTTCCCTCTTCCTCTCTGCAAACCAATATCAAGTGGTCAGCCCTGAAAACATACATATGAGTGGCATTATACAGATTGAGCATGCTGTATTTAGAAATATGTACATATATATAGGTATATACATGTATGTAGCAATTAATAAAAAAGAGGTCATAAATTTGAAAGAGAGCAATGAGGGTATAAGGGGGAATTGGAAGCTGGAAAGTGAAGAGAGAAGTGATATAATTATATTATAATCTCAAAAATAAAATAAATAGTAAATAAGAAGAAATAAAAAAGTATAGCACTGAAAGAGCTTCAGAATAAAGAGGATGTAGACTTCTTTTTTCATTTCATTATTAATTATGTAATAAGGACATAGTTGAGATGAATTTACACAATATATACCAGTACACATACAATTATATATTCTGAAACTGTGTATCTGTATGAAGTCTTTATGACTTTATCACTATAATAACTCCTATGTTAATTAAATGCAATTACCTGTATTTGAATAAATACAAGTTATTAGTGACCAGGAAGATTTGTACTTAATATTTAGTGAACATCTGGCAACATATAAATTGCTGTGAATGGACTCCTCCTGTGAATACATCTGTATTTCATGGTTTTTTTTTTGTCTGCAAAATAATTTACTGTTGTTGGTGCGTCAGCACACCGCCCCTTGTTAACCTAACTCCCACTTCTAATGTTCTTTATTCCACAGATGTGTTGTGATTTACAGAGGAGGCAGTCTGGTCCCATTTGAGCAAACAATCTGGTTAATATTCAGTATTTTCTATTGCCAAGGTAATACAACAAATTCATTAAGCTCCACCTACCTACATGTAATATTTTAAGACATTTGTGTCTCCAGAATCAAAACCTGAATTCCCAATGCCATTCATACCTGCTATTGCGCATGCAACAAAGCAAATGCAGAAGGGAATACTCAGCCTGCTGTGGTGAAAAGCAATATGCTAGAGTAGAAGAAAAAAAATCACCTGGTTTCTAAAGTTTAAATGATGTAATGTAGTTCGACACAACCACCTGGTATTAAATGTTGGAAACAATGGAAAGCTAACACAGTCCATCTCATTGCAGATTTTCTTCTTAACACAAAATAATCCTTGAAGTGAAAGTATTCTAGAAATACGGGTAATCTGGAAAAGATCTGCTTACCACTGCCAAGTATAAGAGCACTGGGTGTGTGTAGCCCTTTTTACCTCAAAAGATCATGGTTAATAGCATGGATTGTTAGCAATAATCCAAAAGAAAAACCTGGTTGCTCACATAAAATGGCAGAGACCAACAAATGCCTCGATTCATATCAACTCTTATAGTTGGTAGTGGGAAGGAAATGAGGGGCTTTGATTTTTATGTGGTTTCTGAGAAATTCCGAGGTCAGCCCTGATTGAAGGATGCTTGGAAGTTCCCAAGTAAAGTCCTTATTTCTGTGTGTGTCATGCCAATTTTTACTGTCTTCAGGTCTCCAGCTTCTTTGGAGGCATTCTTAATGTTGGCATGACCCTGTAGCTAATGTGCAGTCTATAACTTTGGTGGGAGTCTCTGTTTGGCCTTGTTTTGCATCTACTTCCTTGAGTGGTCTACTATGCCAAGGTAAGTGATCAGGAGATCTTGTTCTTAGGAGGACATTGACTTCTCAAAAGCAAACCCAATGCAAAAATGTGAAGAATGTCATTAGTTGGCAGATCCTCATGTTAGTAAGAACGTTCTACCAACTGAGCAAAAACTTAAAAACTCTAAAAATTCATATAAATAGTAAAATTAGTTTCTGAAATTGGGACTGCTTGTAATACCAGGATTGGAAATGCTAATAGGACAGAAGAGTTGGTATTACTTTAAGGGCATCCTGAATGGCATAGCAAGACCCAAAAATCTCAAAAAATTTACATTCATATGTATGTGTATACACAAACACATTCACACATATACACATGTTCAAATGTGTATTTGCACTATGGCTGGATACTGTAGGTTAAGAATTAATAACTATCCTGGTTGTAGTGATTTAGAGACATAAAGATAGAAAATTATCGCATTAATTTAGATTATTAATTATAGACATAAGGTTTTGTACAATTCAAATTCTGATTTCTGTATCCTACCCCTCAATATCTGGTTGCAATCCTTGTACTTAGAACCTCCTGTCTGAATGTTGTATAAACACTGTTCCCCAATTGTCTTCTGATATGACAATAAATAAGCTTACAGCCAATCACTGAGCAAGGAAGAGAATAGGGCTGGGCTTCCTGCCCTCCTGGGGAGGAGGAGTTCGGGGAGGAAGTAGGAGAGTGAAGGACAGGCAAACATGAGAGTCAGCTGAAGCAAGAAAGCCACATGGTGCAAGTATCTCTGGGATTTACCCTGGGGGGAATCCAGATTAGTTTAGTAGGTTAAGCATAGAGTGATTACAGCTCTGTGTGTGTGTGTGTGTGTGTGTGTGTGTGTGTGTTGTGAAGCCCATTTAGTAAATAATACAATAGAGTCTCAATTATTTAGGTGATAGCCAGGTTAAGAGGGAAAGTGAGAAACAAACACAATTGTACAAAGTTTCCACTAACAATTAATACAGTATAGATTATACCTTGAAAAGTGTGCAACATACTTGAAGGGAGATGGGAAGAAATATACGTATTAAAGAAATTTGCTAGTTGTTGAAAGAAAAGATTTATATTTTGATTGTTTTCAAGTTTATGGGTGGTGGTGGAGGGGTGTTTTTAGAAAATGGGTAGAATAGATGGACAGAAGATCATGCATTTCTGTAGAGAAAGTAACTTATTGCTCAATTATATAGGAGAGAAGACTTTTTAAAATCAGAAAATATTCTATTTCTTTTAGAGGATTAGATAACTACAAATGTAACAATGTTAACTATAGCTTTGTTATGTTGTAAAGTATAGCCAACGGGTCTGAACACTTGGTCTCCAGATGGTATTACTGTTAGGGGAAACTGTGAAATGTTTGGGAGCATAAGGCCTAACTGGAGGAAATAGGTTAGGCCATGAGGTTTATGGCCTCCCCTTTCTACCCCGTCTCTTCTTCTTCATCGGTTCAGAGATCAAGTATTGCCTGTTTCTCTTGTCACCACTGGGCCTCCTGTTACCCTGCCTTCCCCTCCATGGTGGACAGACTCTCTTCAAATCGCCAGCCAAAATAAACCTCTCCTCTCGTTAGTTCCTTGTGAGGTATTTGGTCACAATACACTACATACATAGACAAAATTTAAAAAATAAATTAAATTTGATGACATATGATGTCAGACTATTAAATGTTATTAAACCATCAAGTATTTTAGTTAAATGGTCAAATTTATGGAATATAAAGAATCTTTTCATTTAGAGCCTTAATTTTAAAAAGACAATACTGAACTATAAATGAAAATAATATGAAAATAGTTTAAGAAACAACCTTGAATTATCAAACTCAAATTTGTATTTTTTATCTCCATATGATTATCAAATATAAAAATATTTTGTGAGGATATTTGTTCATTTTCAACACAAATACATATAAACTCATTATCAGATTTACCTTTGACCTGATCTGAGAGGAACTATTCACTGTCTGTCTATCTGTCTGTCTGTCTGTCTGTAAGGGACACTGTCAGTGTCTATTCCTCTTTACTAAGCTTAAGATAGATAAATTTAAAGCAAGAACAGAGTTACAGCAATATTGATTCCTCAAAGAGCAGGACTTAGTCCTGAGCCCAGAACCAGGACACCCAAGGTTTTGACAGCAACAGTTCTTACAAAGGTGTCTAGGAAACACACTGGAATGCTCTAAAATGTACTGGAATGCAGTGGAATGCAGTAGAATGCACTAGAATATACTGGAATGTACTAGAATGCACTAGAATGTACTATAATGCACTGAAACACACTGGAATGCACTACAATGCGCTGGAACACACTGGAATGCACTTGAATGCACTGGATGCATAATACCTCACCTTTGGTGGGCAGATACTCCCATAGAAGAGGGCAATGTGGCTCTCTTTTTCATAAGTTTTTTTTTCTCATGGTAACACACCATTCCACACTTGCAAAGAGGATAAGACTATAAAAAAATTGTGACACCGACTATAATAAAATTCAAGTATATTATTCTAAAGGATGCTAATGACCATATATTTTAAAGAGGATAACCAGATAGCATGTTGTCTAACATTCATTCAAAACACAGTGCACATATTAAGTAAGGCATCTTGTGGTAGAGAAGATATAGCTACGGTAGATGCAGACCTGCTACCTGCCTGCCTACCTAGGGCTGGACCCCTCTCTCTGCCTAGTAGTTCTCTCACTTGCACATCAAGACACTGACTAGAGAACATCAGGCTTGCAAAATACACTTCCCCAAGCCCAATTCTCAGCTCAGTTCTTCAGTCCATTTAGCTTGAACATCTAACAAATTTTGCACAAACCGGGGCAGCTCACCAATGTAGGAAAAAGGATATCACTACTCTAAGGGGGCTGTCATAAAAGACCAAAGATGGACATATATGTATTGTACATGCAAAGATATTATATAAATGTAATATATACACATGTGTGTATATGTGTATACACAAATGGATAATGCCTATCATAGTGTATACTCTCTTAGCATAAACTTCAATATACATGCAGTAACTGTCCTATTTCCTATAGCATTACTGTACTGGATAAACAGTACATATATAGTTATTACTGTTTTAAAAATGAATTATTTGAAACAATTTATTTCAGTTACTTTCACAGTCCTTGGCAGTACACAATAAGGACCAAATATTTACATGCTACTCAGTCATGACCTTATCTGTATACAGATAAGTTCCAAAGTCAGGCTGAAGACAAGGCTGTTGTACACAGGACAGCCTTTCAGATATAACTGAGAGCTCCATCCATATATGTTCCCATCATCTGCTTCTCTGTCCTCTAATGAAGGTTGGTCTAACATGATATAATTATTCGTGATTAAAGTCTATCCTCCACAGAAGTGTGAGCTCTCATGTGGAGAGGGACAGTGTGCACCTACCTGGGCAGAGAGAAACACCGTGATCACCCAGGAGGGACAAATGAAGAATGGTACAAAGTTACTTTGAACAGCCAACTTTTCCTAACTCCTTAACTTGCTTACCTTGTTCTTCCATGTTTACAAAATAGTATTTTCACCTGTGTTTGAAGTTCTTGGGTTTGCATCCCCTTTAGAAATGTCCATTTTGGTGCTTTCTTAACTTCGACTGTTTGGTGTCTCATTCTTGCCCTTGTTGGCTTCCACGACATGCCGTCTCTCTGTTTCCCCTTCATTCACTCTTGGTTTCTCCTTTATTCATCACATCTCCTTTTCTCACCACTCGCTCTGATTACTCTCTTCCTCATTTCTCTCTATAATATCCTGCTCCCCACAGTTCAGGTCAGAAGTCTCTTTCCTTTTGCTCCATAGTCTTTGCCTTTGCAGTTTCAACAACTTTCATGACTTCAGTTTCATTTGCCATAAAATTTTCTGATCTATGCCTTGGTTGCCTGACATCTGGCTCATTTGCCAATTCTGCATTGGGAGCCACTAATAGCCAAGACAGGCCTCTCTGCTCCTGATGTCCCCCAAACCCTCTTTCCTCTTGTTTCCTCTTTCCAGGAAGCCCCCTCTATTTTCTTAGGTGTTGAATTCTCCTCTTTCTAATTCTAAAACTTCTCTTATAGCTCCTCCAATACAGCCTACTTCCTAGCACATATGGTGTAGGCTTCATTTTTTCTCATCTAGACACTTTATTATTGCCCCTTCCAATCTTTCCCTTATTAAACTGTCTTCCCCATTATCACATGTGCCTCCTGTGGGATTAAAGGCAGGCTACCAAACCCACTAGCTTTTTTATACTGGTGTTGGGGATCTGAACTCTAGTTGTAACATTTCTAGGTAAGTATGGAAGGATAGACGACAGAGAAGCAGATGATGGGGACATACATGAATGGAGCTCTGGGTTATATCTGAAAGGCTGTTCTGTGTAGAATAGCCTTGTCCTCGGCCTGACTTTGGAACTGGTTTTCATGTATACAGATAAGGTCATGATTGAGTAGTATGTAAATATTTGGTCCTTGTTGTATGCTGCTTCTATTTATTCACAAAGTCATGGACTCAGTCTCTTGGCATTCTTTATTCTTTTTATTTTCCAGTTTTTCAAGATATGGTTTCTCTGTGTAACAGAGCCCTGGCTGTCCTGGATACTCCTTGTAGTCTAGGCTGGCCTCAAACACACAGAGATCTGTCTTCTGAGTGCTGGAATTAAAAGTATGTGCCACCATGCCCAGCAGCTACCTTTTCTTTTCTGCAATCCGTATTAAAATTTTCACCTGCTAGGATCACAACAGATAGATTCCTACAGGTGTTTGTGTCCAATACCAATTTTTAATTCATTCTTCTGAGATTTATGGTTTCCATGACTTTATAAAATAGCACTTTCAAAAGAACCTCATGCTTTATTTTTCTTTCTAAAATAGATTACTTTAAATTTCATCTCATTACTTTTACAAAAGCTTGTCAGAGCAAATTATAGTTTGTAAGTTCAAGTCCTCCCCTGTGTATATTGAGGGGATATTTGTGAAAATCAATAGGACTTTGAATATTAAAAGTGAAATAAGGTGAAACCATAATGACAGAATCATGACTCTTGGCAAATAGCCTTCAGATTCTTCTGATTCAAACTGTGACCTCAGGCTGGAGCCAGTGGCACTCCAGCCACATGATTTTCTAGCTACTACCTGACGCTGCAGTTGGGAAGGGAGAGATAGAAGAACAAGACATTCCACTGCTAGCAGCTTTGCTTACTCTGGGACAAGACATATTTCCTGGTAACTTTGCCAAACTACCCCTAGCCCCAGGTATACAAACACTTGGGCCTCTCCTACTTGTCATGTTTCAAACCCATGTTACTGTTCCATGCACAGGAAGCTACAGACTAGGTGAACTGGATGATCTAGCTACTGTGCCTGATGATGCTGAATGTTAGTGCTTTTCATTCTGTTTTCTTTATCTATCACTTTGTCCCCATCACTAAAGGCTCTGCTTTGATTCTCTGCTTTTTACATGAAATATTCTTTCTCTTTGTAATACTTCTCCTTAAAATTATTTATTTAATTTTTTTCCCTAAAGATGTTATATTTTTCTTCTAGTCAGCATGTTATTTTTAGAACTTCACGTTGAACTGTTATATCTATATAGTTCCCTTGGAAACAGTCTGTAACTTCCACAGAATAGTCTCACAAACTCACTGAAACCGGTTAATCTCCCACCAACAATGATATATCAGTTATACCTGTTCACATTCAATAAAGACCATTGTTTATCCATCTACAAATCACCAGGTACATTTGAACTCAGGAATGACAGAGTAAGAAGGTAGACACAGAATCAGGACAGACAGCTTTAGTCGAAGTTTTTCTTTGGCTGAAGAAGTCAAAGTCCTAGTTATCCATAGTCCTAATAGGATAATGGGAAAAATCAATGAAGTTCTCTATTTCTTCAACTCAATGAGCTTTTCAATTTTCCCCATCTCAGGCAACCCTGGTAACTTTCTCATTTCTCAACTATAACAAACTATAATGTCCCTGGACATTATAAGGAAATAAGCACATTGTTTCCTACTCTCTGTGGTATAACAGATATATGATTGGCTCCATTCTCGACAAATGAAATCATTAACTAATATTTTTCAAGGCCCAGAAGTTGAAGCAGAGAGGGAGTAAAGGGGAGCTATCAGCTGCAGTCTGATTATAATACCTATTCAGTACAAGGATACTAGTATGAGACGACAAAGTAGCTGATAGTTAAGGTCAGCCAGAACCCATGAATGCAAACAACTAGAGGATAGTAAAATTATTTGGGGAACATGGAACTCTGACAAGGCTCACATACACTTGGAGAGGAACTGAAACAAACAAGTCAGCACAGGGCTCTTTCTATACTCATCTGGACTTCCATTATACTCAATTTGTTCTTTGGGTGAGGAGTCTGCTCAATACAACATTGAGGAATTAGTACATTCAAGAATGAAAATTTTTACTATGAACTTGGTCAAATCTTGTGTCATGTATTTTATTTACTCTGAAATTTGACATGACAGGTTCACATTCTTTACTCTATTGTAGATACTGGTGATAATTTGTACAGTCCAGTTTGTGAAATAGAAAGGCTGTCAGTCAGTAACTAAATGACAGGCTATATTTACCCTCAATTTCACTGTGCCCTACCACTCACTGCTGCATGCTTACCTCTACAAGCTCCTGGAACAAATTCATCCTCTGGGAGGTTCATGGACTGCTCTGGGCCACTATTCCTGCCATGATACTTCAGTCTTTTGCTTGTTTCTCTCTGAGAATAGAAGCTCAAAGATTTTCTCACTCATTTAGAATTCCAAAGATAAAATAAATGAATGTACTCTAAATATCGTCTTCTACCTTTTGCATCTTTGGCAAAAGCAATCACTCTTGGCTCTCAGTAAATAACAATGCTTTATATCTATACAACATCCAAGGACCACAGCAAGATTTATAAGGGAAGGAAGTCATTTCCTAGAGAAAATGTCTTGGAATGAGGTGGTTCATTATCCGAGCCAGCAGAATGTCAACTCTACTTAGCGCAAGCTTCCTTCACAAAAGACACAAAAACACAACCAGGTCAAAATGCTCTGGTTTAGCAGAGAACAGAAAGCCAATTAAGGTCATCAAGTCAATAGTTTATAAATTTTTCTTTTGCTAAAAATAAAAGAATTCCAGTACCCACGTAATAGAATTTAACAATTATATATAATTAAATATCTGTGAATTGACTTAAAAGAACTATCACTAATATTCTAGTATATTCTATGTATTTACAACTATGGTTGCAAGAAAAGCCTCTGCTGAAAAATTCCATGTTTGACTCTTCTACAATACCTAAATATGCTACAGCTAGGGTTATTTTTATAATCAATAATGGGCAATCACTCATAATGTGATACCTAATTCTTGTCCTTATGTTTTCAGAATTGTATTCTGCCACCCATATTTATTTATGCCCCTCTTTCCCCCTAAAATGCTGATGTTTTAAATGTTAGATTTGACATGTTATTCTAAAGATTTATATTTAATTATCTCCTCATGGAGTTCCATTCACTACAAAATGCCACAGTCCTACTGATTTATAAAAATGTAGTTAGCTATTTTGAGGGAATGTTTTTTCACAACTCATTAAAAATATTATGCAACAATTAGATTAAAAAAATAACTGGAAAACATGCCAAATTCCACAAGCTGTGAATAAAGATGATTAGTTAGTAGGGGGAGGGATAGAGGTGGGATAGAAAAATACATATTTTTCTACTTAGTCACAAGTATGCCAGAAATAAAAAAAGCAGTTTACCCAATTTGGGGGGAGGGGACTGCTTTCATCTATTATTCTGTTCCATTAACTCTGTCAGTAATAAGCAGTCAATATTGTTACTTTCATTTTTTTTTTAAAGAAATAACAGTCTCTAACCGTATTAAGTAAGACTGCATTTCAGGTTTATTGTCCTCAAAAGATACAACATGAGGACAAGTTGAAGACATTTCTTGAAAGACTTTTTGCATCTTTTCAGAGGATTGCTGGATTCCTATTGCCTTTTCCTCTCTCGGGATGCTGACTGCACAACTCAGGCAAACACAGAACAGAAGGGTCTCTTTTCATTTCTGACTCTGCAAGATGAGGTCACAGAAAGCCTCACACAATGCCCATGGGCTGCAGGACATGTTTCACTGGGCCTAAAAAGACAGTGCTTTTCACTGGGACTGGTCTTTGAACTGCATGCTTTAAAGGAGTCTTAAGACTCAAGGGAGGAGGGGAAGGAGTAGAAGAGAAGAAAAAACAGAGGCAGTATATTTGTCCCTCTGACCTAGAAACAGCAGGAGGGCAAAGGTTAGACCTTAGCTGGGGAGGCCAAGACAATCAAAAACACTAGTTTGATAGTTTCATTTTTATTACATTTTTCCATCGACTACTCTTGCTATGTTCAATACAATATGTTACTCATGGTCATATCTGCCCTAACTTCAAATTCCAGGCGAAGGGAAGTTCTACTTTCAAACTCATACAGCAAAACTATTGATTAAGCATATTTATATAAATTTAACTTTAAGAAGCATTTTTTAAAACATCTTTTACATGGGCAAGGATTTTACAACCTAGTAAAATTACTGGCCTATGTTTCAGTTCCTCCAATGAGTAATAAATTGAAAATGACTTTTTAAACTAGAAATATGTTTTGTAGTTGCAGATTGAAAAAAAAGAGTATATGGTAAATTCTTCCTTTTCAACATAGAAAATATCTAATCAAAAGGCATATAAAAACATTGTTAACGTGCAAGCCTCTAAATGTGTTCACTGTTGTGAGTTTTTGATAAATCAAAACTGAATTCTGAAAATCCATATGTCTTCTTTGTCCAAGTATTATTTATTTTCCTAGAGGGAATGGCCAGGCATCAATGCCTGAACACACTATCTGTTTCATGATTGTGAACAGTGAATAGAAAAGTCCAAGATCAGGAAAGGATCTGACGATCTGGTGTATTCCAGGCAAAGTTAAGAAAAGCCCTTTTCTTAATATGGTTTTCATGAGTGAGGGATGACATTGCCATGTTTACTCCCACCCCTTTCCGGCTTGCATAAGCCCCTTCGGCTAAGAATGCCATGGGGAAAGAAATGTTTTCACCCATTAATTTGCAACCTCCTCCCTACCTTGTTGTTCTGCTTTTAAAAGGATTGCAGCAGGAAATGAAAAGGTTCTCTCAGAAGGACACTTCTCCCTAGCCTGGGTCTGGGAGAAACTAAAAGAAGCGTGCTTCTGTGGGCTATGATGGGATGTGGAGAAAAGCAGAGTGCCACACAGGTGGCACTCACATTTGCTGTTCTGCAGTGAGGCCCACTTATGAGGAGCCTGCAAACCTAAGGAGTAGCTGGGGATGCCTAATGCTAAGTACCAGAGTACTTGTGCTTAAATGAGAAAAGTACTCTTACTGCAAAAAGACTATTGACCATCCACAGTTCTTTGGGCTGCTCACAGGCAAACAATGAAGGCTTTTTTACACATATAGAATGAGATGTTAGATGATGCATTTTAAATGCACTTCTTGAATTTGTTGTTTTGTTTTTTTAGGAAGGATAGCAATGTCCCGGTACAGTAACAAGAGAAGATAAGAAAAGTTGTGAAGATGACTGGATACTTAAGGATTTTATTTTCTTCACTTTTAAATACGAAAGTTTTAGAGAAAAAGTAAATATATCACTTTCAAATAAGTTATCTAGAACTACATTCTGTTTAGGCCCACTTTTAGTTATTAACAAATAATTTTATTAAGACAAATTAAACATTTAGAATGAAAGAGCCTGCTAACGAGTCCCTAGATATTACATACTGCAACTGGAAAGTCTTCTAAATTGGTCATTTCCCCCAAAAGATCATTTTCAAAGTCCTTGATTAAAACTTATGACATTTTCAAAAACAATATTTACTTATTCACTATGCCAATCATTGCGCTGGTGGATGATAAGATTCTTACTGAACATATCATAGGTGCTTCCTGTGGAGTAAGACTCCACTAAAAACACTAAGTGGATTCATTTATTTCTCACAGTGCTCCAAACAATTTGCAGCTCTCATAGCCTCATTTCAGAGCAGTGACTTTCCTAAGTGCATGTAACTTAGGGGTAATAAAACCAGTGTTCCAACTCACAAGTGGTCTACATCCTGAGAATTGTAGCATACTATTTTGGGTAGCCAAGGAAGTGGTGCAGATAAAAACAGATTATCATAAATGCTAGATTAGCTCCTTACCTATTCTGGGGAGAGAGGGTAGGAATTAAGCCATAATTGGCCCATATTCTAACTGCAGTGACTAAGATTTTAAAACAGTAGCCCTCCAACTTTTAACTTATATGGGAATTACACAGAGGTGTGGTAAAAGCAGATTGATATGGGTGACTCCTAAATTTCTGATTTAGGATGAAGTTGAAATTTGCCTTTTTATTAAGTTCACCCATGTTATTGTCCCATTACTCTCAAGACCAGATTACATTTTAAGAATTTCTGTTATGTGGGCTGGGGCTCATATAACAGATGGGCCAGTGGGTAAAACAACATATGGAAGACCCCCACAACCACACACTCCAATTAAAAGGGGGAAGAAGAAACACCGGCATAGAACATTTCCTTGGGAATAATTATAAGTAAAGCATGATGGAAGAAATTGTGTTGAGTACAAATTACATTTAAATACATTTAAATACCACAGCCCTCACATTGGCTATCCAGGTGGGAAAAATAAAAGAATAACAATGTAAGGCTTGATGGTATTTCACAGCCTTGGCTGGACATTAGCAGGTTCTTTGAGAAATTGTGTCTAAAGAAAATGAAGAAAAGATGACAGAGGACTGGAAGTCAGAAGAACTGCACTCTGGTTTTAATTCACACACTGTCACTCAACTGTTTCTAAGTTCAACCTCTCCTCATTTATTTAAAAAACAGTAAAAATTAAAACACTTTTTTTTGGTGGTAGGGTATTTGTAATGATCTGTTGAGCAGTTGATGAAATAAAAGCTATTTTTGCACACTGAAAACTAATATGGAAAACAAATTGAAGTTTGATTCAGCATTAAAATACAAGACCCTTTCCTTTAAAAAATATGAAGCTCTCTATTAGTTTAAATTAGTGATTATGACAATGAGGTGTTTAAGTTCAAATAGTCCCCTACAAGTCAAAGGAAGAAGTAGAAAGGATAGTGAGAACCTAGTCTTTGAAATTTACTTTATACAGAAATAACTGACTTTTGAATTCATGGTTATTTAATCCTCTGCAGAGAAATAAGGTAGGGAAATATAGAGAAGGCTGCATTTATCACCAAGCAAGGTTGAGGGAGGCAGGGCAATAGAGAACTTAGTACAATTCCTTTTAAGTGTCTAATGATTTATGTTCAAGCTGAAATGAGTAACAAGAATTCAGCTGCAGACTTTCAACACAAACCAATAATAAGTGAAATCTGTTTTTTGCCCTGATTTCCATACGGGGCTCAGGAATAGCATCTCCTACCGTGAAAAGTGAGCTCCTTTTGCTAAATTTCAGTCGGGGAATTTTTAGTTTACACAACAACTTCTTCTGTCATATTTCTAGATCCTTCTACAGCTCAAAACATTATTTTAAAATAATTCCTCTTTTTCATTTTTTTCCTGACATGAAATTATGCTCCACTTGCTTTGTCTTTTCTTTTCATGAGGCTTTAAACAATAAAAAATTTTGGAAAAAGTCACAATGTCCCACATTACATTACATCTGCAAACATCAAAGGGTAAATACCCCCAAAACTACTAAAAATGGGATCCTTGCCTTTTATAATCAGACCAAGCTGAGAAATAATACTTTCACAATACCCAGGATTTGGTACTGAATCATTAAATGAGGGACTAGGGTTTTTCTGGATGCTATCGGTTTCTGAAAGAATGATCTATGTCAATTCGCCTTCAGAAGATTCTTGAGGTGAAAAACTTACAAATTAAAAGTGTGTGCATATAAATGCAAACCCAAAAGTCTGCAAAGGGTCCCCAGCCAACTAAGCTTCCAGTCCTTGCATCTGGGCAGACACAATGAGCCCTTCCTTCTGGCTTCACTGTATGGCCCCCTCTGTACATGTGTTCATTTCAGCCATGAGGTCTCTGTCTCCACCTAATAGCAGTTCTGATAGCAGATGACCTCAGTCTCATAGAATGAGTTTGTTCTTTCACCATTAATTTAAAAGCTCAGTGAACAGTCAGGGGGCACATAAGAACAAAACAACTTTGTTCTGTGTGCAGAGGGAGCAGGCTTTTTCAGTGTGACTCTCATCTTGAACCATATTCAAAGGCAAAAACAGTCCAAAGTCTGAGAAATTACGCTATTGTAAATGACTAGGCACAATGAGATACGTTTATTGTCTTTTTAAAATTCTAAGTATATTTTAATGCCCATTTGTTTTTATGTGAGGCTTTGAAAATTTACCATTTTCAACAGGGATGCGGAAGGGAAACACAACAATTAGGAGCCATTTGATAAGAATAACATTTTTTTTCCCTAGGTAGGATGCAGAGGGAAATAAGTATGTTTTGAGTTTGTCTTTGCTGCCAGGTGTTGAGGTTTCATTTTGTGAATTCTTATTATTCTTAATAACAAAATTTGAAAATGGTTCAGAAATAAGCAAGATGTCTATTTTATTAGAGTTTGAGAGACAACAGGGCAGGGAAAACGGAAAATCTTAGCAGCTACAGGGAAGGAGAGAGAGAGAAGATGGAAATTCATGCCTTTTTCTTACTGTCAAAAATGCCTAGTTCACCAGTTTAGCTGAATGGTGGGATGGGGAAGCAGAAAGAATGGGTGACAATGAATGGACAGTCACGGAAATAGACAATTAAGGAAGTATTCCCAGGGATAAGAGGAGAAAGCGCCTGGAGTCAGTTGAGCCTTAACAGGACAGTTACAGAGCATCCTCTCCTCTTCTACAGAATATATACATGCTTATAGATCTTGGGCTTTTTTTTCTCTCGTATTCTGTTCCTTACATGAAGCTCGGGTAGGGACCGGCTTCCAGTCTTGCTCTGCCACCTGCTTTCTTTCAGGCTGCTAATGGTAGTACAGCATTTTCACTTCTAGTCTCCCCCTCCCTCTGCAAATCTTCCCATATTATTGTTCCAGAAGGAACTTGTTGAAAAACTTAAGTAGAATTATTTAAGATACATTTTGAAAAATTAATAAAGCCAATGTTGTTAATTCTCATGCCTATATTTTAATGTATGCATGCCACATTCCCTTAACCAAGATACATATCCATTTTGTAAACATGGCAAACCTAATCTTTGCTATTGATATCTTATTGTAAACCTGTGTGTTTCTACCTTACAACTGGAGTTATTTTTGCCATTGTTCAGTAAATGATTCTGTATAAATGGAATTAAGATGTTACTTTTTTCTGCTATATATAGTATTAAAATATTGTGAACACCTTAATATATAAAGCCTTGGCTTTTATTATTTTTATGTATACCTACCAGTAACTAATCAAAAGATATAATACCTTCCTATAAGAATAGCCTATAAGTTTCTATTTATATAAACTAAAAAGTTTATTATTTATAAGATAGATAAGTTATATTTTAAATTTAAAAGTATTTAAGTGGGAAGAGATGTAATGAATAACAAAAAATTGAAACATTGTCATATAGTATATCTAAATAATGATATAAACAAAGAAATAGATATTTTATTCTTAATTTAAAGGAAGAACAAGGAGTTTTCACATATCTGGTCTTTGATAAGTTTAAAAATCAGCTAAAAATATACTAATTCATCATGTTCCAAAAAAAAAAAAAACAAAAACAAAAATAAAACTGTGGTTCAAGTTGCTTATTTGGATTTTAAAATTATTTTCCCCATGGAGATAATATAAAATTCAGTGAAATCCTCAGGCCAACTCATAACATAGCTAAAAAATTAATAACAGCTCTAAGTCCCAACTCCACATACTCCCATGGAACTTCAACTCAAGACTCTGCTAAACTCTTAGCCTTTTAGGAGGTAAAAGCCCATGGAACTTCAACTCAAGACTCTGCTAAACTCTTAGCCTTTTAGGAGGTAAAAGGTGGGGCTGGGCAAAAGTCCCAGTAGTCTGATCTCCTAAGAAAGGCAGAGAGAGGTTTCTTAGAGCTGGGAGCAAGTAACATAGTGCCTCAAGGATAGCTCAGCCAGAAAACTACAGGAAGGCAACTTCATGACCATTTTTAGACATGTTGCCTGCAAGTCCAGGGTCCTGATATGATCAACTGTTTGAGAAATTTCCCCTAAGGTTAACGTAATTTTAGGTGTAGTTCTTCCTTAATGATCCCAGAGCAAAAATATTCAAGAAACACTTTTTTTCTGGACTGAACATATATGTACCTATTTCTCTGGCCATTACCCCCTAAACAATATACCACAACTACTTACACAATATTCACATCACATGAAGTGTCATAAGTAACCTCACATTGAAATGACATCAGGAGGTTCTGAATTATACACATGTACTGTATCATCTTATATAACAGAGTTGAGTACCTACAGATTGATACCTACTGGGGCCCTAAAAACAATCCTACCTGGATATTAAATGGCAACTGCATGTATAAGAAGAGAGACAATAATAGCAAAGCACACAATGAGCCAACAAAATTAACAGTCCAGCAAATCTGCTCCCAGCAAATAACCAAAATGCAGGTTGCATCTTGCTGTGCTTGGTCACATCAAGTCTGTGGATACAAGGAGAGCTAGCCCTACTTACAAATGCCTCCCTTAATTTCCAACCTGTGCTTTCATTCATTCCTAGCACAGAAGATGAACTCTTCTTTGTGCAAAACATAAAAATAAAGACACACCCAGTACCTTTAGACCTAGTAACAAATATGGAAGAAAATATAAATGTATTAATAATCATAAAGGAAAATATGTCAACAAACATTCATTAAGTGAAAATTACTGTGGAATTCCAAAGGAGATATGGAGGAAGGGGTAAATGGAGATGTGTAAAAATGCTTAACAGCTCTGTTTCTATTTTTAAAATGCTATACAGTGGGTAGCTAGGTAGAAATTAAGAAGAAAATACCTACCTATCGGTCTAGCCCTGTTTTACATGGTCCCTGCATACAGAAATGTTTGAGAAAAGTCTTAAAATAAGAAAGCATTTTATTAGGTTTGAAGGAGAAAAGACTAAAAAACATGGTATGGAAACCGGAATGCGCATGGAATGCCAGAGGCAGGGATGTGTCCCAATCTATTCATGCCCTAGATTATATATAAGTAATAAAAATGATTTTGAAAATATTAGTTGATAAACTATGACAGAGAACAACCTCAGTTCTAATCAGTAAGAGCCCTACTTAATTCAAAAATTAGAAATGCCAAAGTTCAGCTGAGCATGGTCATGCACACCTTTAATCACAACACTCAGGAGGCAGAGGCAGGTGGATCTCTGTGAGTTCAAGGCCAGCCTGGTCTAAAAAGTGAGTCCAGGACAGTCAGGGCTGTTACCCAGAGAAACCTTGTCTTGCAATACCCCCCTTCCAAAGAGTTGAAGTTCGCAGGCAAATTACACTTTAAGAAATGATTGCACGAAGTGGTTTCTTGATAGATTAAAAGTTCTTACTAGATAACCAATGCCATCAGTCTCTCCCATCATGTAAGGCTCAGATAAGAAGCACCAAGTGTCTGCACTACAATGAAGTTCATCTACAAAACTATGGTAAACAAAAGATGTTAGTCACCACATCAGCCAGCAGCAGGCTAGATTTCACACAGTTGCTGCCAAGAAGGTGTCAGAGATAATCTTTGAAATGTTGATTGTGTATGAAAAGAAAATGACTAGGCTATGAATAACATGAGAGGTCAGAAGGAAGTTTAACTTGAAGAGCCTAGATTGCCATAGAGAGGTCTTCCAGTAAGTAACTCCTAACCATCTCCAGTGAATTGATATCCTCTCACTACTTTCTATGTAAAATGTTCTGAATATGAGTTATATGATTGTTAGATTTTCTGTTTTCAAACTTAATTTTGCAAGTTGTACTTCATATCATAGTAATAAAATTTATCATCTGTATTTGAGCCATGAAATATGACAGCAAAGAAATATATAATTCTGTGAAAGCTTACTTTAATGGCCAAGAAAATTATAAGGATCAAATTTATTAATAAAAATTTTAATTAAATTCTGGTAGTAGTCCTTTAATAACTAATGATAAATCTCATAAAATAATTTTTTTACAGATCCCTGTCTTCATAAATGGAGTTAAAGTAAAAAATCTCCCAGCAGGGCATGGTAGAACACGCCTTTAATCCCAGCACTCTGGAGGCAGAGGCAGGCGGATCTCTATGAGATGGAGGCCAGCCTGGTCTACAAATGAGTCCAGGACAACCAGGGCTGTTACACAGAGAAACCCTGTCTCAAAAAAACAAAACAAAACAATCTCCAACAATGAGTTAGGGATATGATTTAGATACAACAGAAAATCCTGAGGAATAATGAATACATATATCCACAGCAAAAAATGACCTGGCTCTACAAATAGAATCCAAGTTTGTGTTTTTGATTCAAACACAATAGCAAGGATTCCTATCTTCAGCTATACTTAAGCAACAAGTATTGCCTTTTCTCTGTATCATAAGCAACAATAAAGTGCATAAAGCATTTTCAACTGTTTTCAGTTGTGGGAAAGCCAAATAAAATTGATTCTTGAGAGAAAATAAGTTCATGGGCTAAGCAACCTATCTTCTCTGGTTTTCTGTCAAGACTCTGCTGAAGTACAAATAAAGAACAGTGGTTTCAAAAGATGAAAGACACATCAATTCCCCCTGTTCTCTCCTCTGCTAGACTAGGTTCCAAGGTACCACTGTACCTTATATACTAACATGCATACAGTTCTATGAGAATGAATCATTTTCTTGCTCAGTAGCTAGTTAACAACACTCAGCTATTGTCACAGGTCTCAATATCTGCTGCATAAGCTTAATTTTAAGCATTATGAAACTCACAAATATGATCAGACTATGAGACATAAAACTTGAGTGCCATCATTTTGTAATACTTATTGGAGGTCATTCTTACTTTGAGGATTTCTTCCATTAGTCACAGTACACATTCTTAAACCATTCATCCAATACCTTTCAAGTTCAGACGGATTTTTTTTTAACAGTCTGTGGATCATCTGATAAATGGATATTAAGAGCTGATGATTATGTCTTATTGTTTGGTTTCTATCAATAGCACCATTTTCATTATGCTCCTCAAGTGAAAATAATGACCTTTAACAATGAGATGTTCATAGCAGGTGTTCGTCAGAAATTAGACCATCTTGACTGATTCTTTCATCTCACTACTTAGCATCTAATGGCTCCAGCCAATATCCACAGAAGAACAAATAACCTCTCAGAAGGTACTCACCAGGTGCCAAGTCAAATCTCAAGTGTTTGACTGGAATTTACTTTCTGGTTCATGCCTTATATTTGTTGAGCAATCAATCTACTTTACAATGAGATTTTTGGTATTTTTACAAAGATCATAGACTTAAAAAAAGATTAATGACTTTATAGTTAGCAAGTGATGAACAATTCTATTGCAGGAGAAAAAAACAGGTCAACAGACAGACCAAAGTATACAACAGTAAGCAGAGGGAATGTTCCCAGGACACCCCTTTTAATCTCTGATTTTTATTGAACTTCATAAACTAAAAATACCTATCAACCCCATGCAAGGCCATCTAAAAAGCAAAAATCTATTATATAAATATGAAAATATAACTAATGAAAGACACACTGATCATTAAATTATTTTTTGCTAAATAAAAGAAAGAGGTATGAAAGAAGGGGACTGCAGACAGAGTGACGTGGACACTTGGACTTCTGCTGAGTTAGTAACTAATCTTTTGCAGACATAGTTGGTCCCTACCCCTATATCTAACTATTCATGACTAGTGAAGATATGTGAATGAACCTTACCAACACAAACAGCAAAGAATCTGTGCTTTAGAAAGCCATTACAACTTACCTTCTGGTTGAGCCAGTAAAATACAAACAACTCTGAGGATCCAATTCCAAACACATTTTTATAATCTAATTAATGAGATTTCTTAAATTGAGGTATTAAATGCATATGTACATTGTATATACATACATGCCTAAAGTACCTCAATCCATATACATATATACACATATATATGATGAAATTACAAATTTTAAGTATACTGTTGGATAATTAAATATATTTTCTTGTGTCATTAGATGGTAACAACTATTAGGAATTTCCTGGAATTATCTGGCCTATCTTACTACATCCCCTTGCAGTCAGTTGCTCTATACAGGCAACAATTTACTGATTTATCATTGCACTCCATGTAGCAGAATCACAGGGTTTATACTGTACGTCTTTTTCTTTGTTCAACATGTCTGAAAGATTCACAGCTCATGGCCACAGATCTCCATAGCTCACTCCAATTGTGCTGAATAACATTGTGTTTTATGAGAATAACAAAATCTGTTTATCCATTTATAAGTATGTGGGAGTTTGAAAAGTATTCAGCTTGGGATTATAATATAAAACATGGTGTTATGAAATGCTTGTAAAGTCTTTTGTGAACGTTTTTATTTCATTTAGTCAAATACTCAATGATACCCTTGTGTGTGTGTGTGTGTGTGTGTGTGTGTGTGTGTGTGTATGTGTGTGTGCATTTAAATTAAACCATTCCAGACTTTTTCATTGATCATACTATTTTACATTGGCACATGCAGTATATCAGAGTTATGGACATCTCACTTCTTCATGAGCACCAGTAATTTTCGGTATTTTTAATTTTAGCCAAGCTTGTAAAAAATTAGTCCTTCCAACTTTTAAGTCATGATTATCACTTTTTAAACCATTTTTTCTTTTACAAAAATATTAATCACTAAAATTATATTAGATAAGCAGTATAAACATATATTGTATATATTCACAAAACAAGCATTACACTTACATACGTCTCAAAATATAAGAACAGGAAATATGTACTGAATTTATATTTTTATGAAATTAACATTTGCTTACTGAAAACATAGTTCTGTTAAAAAAAAGGAAGAAGTTGCTGGAACATAAAAACATGGATTGCTATCTTGCTTCATTTCTTATTTACTTATTTATAACTTAGACTATTCTTTTAAAAATAACACAATTAATAGTTTTACACCACCTTTTCCCCCACTCTACTTGATAAAGTTAGAATATTTGTATTTTTTTAATGTAAATGGAACATGATTGTTAAAACCTTTCTTGTTAGGTACTTAAGTTCTTTTAATGGGAAGCTATTACAACCTGTTTTATGATGACAATCCCCATGCGATGGCACCCTTAGCAGCTTGCTGCCATGCACTTTCAAATAGCTTTAAATATATCATGACATTTATTGGTGTATGAAAATGTGATACAATACTAATATATATTTATATAAAGATTTGCATATCCAGTTGGGAGCCTTTGGACCCTGTGTCCAAAATTCATAGTATCTTCAGCAACATGGATTTACCTTCCACCTCTGGTAGGCAACCAAGGGCAGCAGTAATAACTTCTAATACTTTGGTAGTCTCTTAGACAACTCTGACCAACAACTTAAAAGAAGAATTCTATATCTGGTGTTGAGCTTTTGTTATATTGTCTATGACTCATGAGAAATTTTCATTTCAGACATTAATGTATATTTATACACTGACTTTCATGTTTTGTAGGTATTTTTAAGTTGATAGTCTTATGCTTCCTTATACCTTTTCCAGACATCCTTACTGTTGTTTTATTGTGATTGTAAAAGAATATATTTACACATTTTCATCTTGAAGTCTGCCTTTTACCCTTTGCCAGTAATTGCTCAATAACCAGGAGTCTAGTTAACCTTGAGATTAGCATGGGAAATAACTCTTCTTCCTCATCAGTTTGCACACATCCACACATTTCTTGATGCTTGTTCATGTAGTTCACAGTGACATAAAATCTAACAATTTTGCATTTAAAAACATTCATTCCTTGAGGGCATTTTTGTCTCTGCAACATCATAAATTATACTTACCCATGAAGCCTTATTTCTGTGGCCCTCCCTCCTGTTTCTAGAAAATCATTTTCATTGTATCATTCCCTGGCCGGGATTCACCCTTCTGTAGTGCCACACACTTTCTCCTGCTTCTCACTTTCTGTTATCAGGGAAGGTCAGGTTGACACTTGGTAGATGTAATACCAACAGCAGCAGTTTTACAGCCAGTCAGTCAATTCAATTGGGGGAAAAAAAAAACATGTTAGAATGCCCAATGCTGAGGCATACCAACTTTTAAATATTTCATTCATAGCCCTTGCTGGAAGGCCATTTTATATTAGTCCCTTCATGAAAACTTTTCTGAGATGTTTTCTGTCATCAATTGACGTCATGTTTGCAATTCCAGTAAGTCACATGTCAGCTTGCATCCTACTATTATGCCCCATGTCAATCTCCCTACAATGTAATGATTTAGGTTTGTATAGCTAGGAAAAGAGGTATTGAAAAAAGGAAAGAAGGAAGGAGAGAGGGGAGAAAATGGGAATGACGGGAGGAAGGAAAGATAGAAGGATCTGAAATATGATATGATGATCTAACCCCTAGTTTTTATAGTTTATGATTATCAATGTTTATTCTTGAACTTTAATAAGAGAGCTGGAATGAGGAAATTCTGATTTAGTACATTTAACTTCTAGACAAACAAAGCTCATCTTGCTAGGAGATATCCAAATCTCAGTATAGCAACTTACAAAGCAACTCAGGTCTTTGAAACAAGTTTACTGGGCACATTGCCCATGGTGGAACAATCTGTATAGTATAGTGTTTGTAAATGGACACCACCTTAAAAGAGAAGAAATGGTTTAAAATCCATAGAGAGTTTTTTCTGACCTGGTTCCAGAAGAGGCAGGCCTCTCTACCACACAAGAGACATGTGAACCCAAATCAGGAAATGAGAAGAATTGAGTATCTAACCACACACTAGCTATGTCAGTCTTATAAAAATGAAAAACAAAGGTGTTATTTTAACATTATCCTAACAAAGTCCACTAGAAAAAAAAAAACCTCACAACTTAGGTTTTGTTGAAATGTTAAGACATCACTGATATTGAAACAGAAGTTTTGTAGTCATGACCTTTTCCCAAACAACCAATTTTCAATTCACCATTCTCAAGAGATGAAATTAGGAGTCTAAATAGAGAATTAATACTTCTCCAGAGCCAGCCAGGAAGCAACTGGCTTGCACAGTCTGACTAGGAGACTTCAGGAGGGTGGAGGTGTAACAGAAGGGTAACTAATCCCTAAAGCCGAGCTCTCTTCCTCCAGAACCATTACTCCAGCCAGTGGGACCCTGTGATCAGAGAAACCTCATTTTTCACCTTTAATTTTGTTCCGTAAGACCACAACTCATCAAAACCATTATTCCTATTCAGCAGAGACTGGTATTGATGGTGCATGATATATACAATTTCTGGACAGATAATTAAGAGATAAGCAAATAAAAAAGGGTAGGACAGAAGAAACTAGGGATGCACACAAAAGCAGGGTTCATGTTTGAAGTACTTACCCTTTTCCAGATCTGTGTCTTGGCTTAATCATGATCTTTAAAGTTTTAGTCAGGAAGAGGTTCTTCTCAAAGGGGAGTCTTGTACATTATGAGCATTTGTCCTTTTTTTTTTTTTTTTCTGAGACAGGGTTTCTATGTTTGTAGCCCTATTGTCCTGTACTTGCTTTGTAGACCAGGCTTGCCTGGAACTCACAGAGATCCTCCTGCCTCTGCCTCCTGAGTGCTGGGATTAAAGGCATGTGTCACCACACCCAGCACATTTGTCCATTCTTATGGTCTGTCTAAAACCAAAGATAATGACTAGTGTGACCACATAGCTAATGAAAAGTGCCCGATTACTTAAATGCATTGGCTGATGCTCTCAATGAGCTTCTAGAGCTTCTGTTTGTGCAATCTAGAGGGACCAGGCTGAAGTAGAATGTGTTAGAGGGTCCATTGCTTTGGATTCACAATAGCTGAGTTTTCTGAAGAAAAACATGTAGTTATTTTTGAAGCAGATCATTTCTAAATCACAAACTTGGGTGAAGTTGATTTGTGAATACATAATAAGTCAAACTGCCTTCTTAAGAAAAAAATCCTTCAAGTGATTGAAAATAGCTTTAAAAATTTTTAAGCAAGAAAATGAGCTTCAACTACAAACTCACTACATTACATAGCTCCTATTGAGCTACTTCATTGCTCCTGGAGAGTGTGAAGGGTAAGGCAGGTCTGAATGGGTGACAGGCAAACCCACTGGGAAATCGACAGACTTGTTTTCTTTCCAGGCATTAAACTGTTGCAGTTCAATGGTGGGGAAAAATATTTATGTGAGTTCATTACTCATCATGGGATGAGTATATTTTCTCATTTACCCACCAATGCTCTTATTTTAAACTATATTTGCTTTTAAAATCTGGACTGTGTTTTCTCTCTCTCTCTCTCTTCAATTCCATTCCCATTCCTCTTTTCCACATTCTTTACTTACTAAGTGAGGCATGATATTATAACCTCAATGAGAACAGTGTCAAAAGCAAAGTCTAGAGTTTTCCAAGTTCATTTTTGTACAAGAAAGTTACCTGTCTGCCCATCTCTAGGTCTAGAGGTCTAGTTCACTCTCCCAAATGATATAGTAAAACTGAATGGAATGACAAATCAGAGAAAATTCTCAAATAAAATAACTATATGTCTGCATATAAAAAAAAAACATTGCCTGGATTAACTCACACATTTCACAACTGGCAATTGGGCTGAAGCCCTGTTAAAGGCTCCTAACACTAGCTCCTCGAAAGGAGAGTTTCCCTCTTGTGCAGACTAATGATAGGGAATAGGAATGATAGCTGGTTTTATTTTCTTGGGAAGCAATTGTTACGAGAGTTGTTAGAACCTTGGAGCAGTATATGTCGGTGTTCAGATTTGCTCTTTAGGATAAATGTCTTCCAAATGGCTGCTTTTCATCTACAACCATACGACCCTAAATACAACAACCTCTTTCAAATGACCACTTTTCAATACCTAGGCCATCTTCTTATTCCTTTTAACTTTACTATTCAAAGCATCATTTCAGTGTGTGTGTGTGTGTGTGTGTGTGTGTGTGTGTGTGTGTGTGTGTG
>CAJQZJ010004752.1:1260568-1277702 GCA_907164525.1 Lophiomys imhausi
TGTGTGTGTGTGTGTGTGTGTGTGTGTGTGTGTGTGTGTGTGTGTGTCTAAGTATGTACACACGTGTGCACATGCTTGTAGAGATGGGAGGTTGATTCTGTGTGTCTTGCTCAATTGCTGTCCACCTTACTTTTTGTCAAAGTGTCACCCACTAAACCTGGGGCTCACCAGTTTGTCTAGACTACTGACCAAAAAGACCCAAGGAATCTTCCTGGTTCTGCCTCTGCTGCACTGGGATTCCAGACAGGTACTTCCATATTCAGCTTTTGCCTGAGGGTTGGGCATGCAAACTCAGAACATCCTGCTTTTGCCGCAAACACTTTACCAGAGGAGCCCTCCCCTCTGACCTCACTCTCTTTGCAGTAAATATGCTTTTGGCTTAAAAAATAAGTCAAAATTATACATAAAAGCAAATGTTTCATGCCTAATAGGAAAGGTATCCATACTTGTAGGCTTCCCCCAAAGATAGCAACAGCTTACTCCAGGCAGAGAAAGTCCTAGGATATTTCTTGGATGGCTAGAGACTCATCCATGCTATGTATGACTCCTATTGCCTAGATAGTTCTTGGTTTGAATTCTTTCTAAATAATGATACTTGTGATGAGGCAGGCGTGACCTGACCAGGGAAGGGAGGACTCTAGGTCAGCATCCCTCTTTCTGTTACAACATCTCTATGTAAGTCTCACTGGAGACTCCATCATACTAGTTATCTGATAGAGACTGTCACTACAGTAAGAAATAAGTCACTTCCATTTCATGTTTAAGTAACTGACTCTGCAATCTTTCCTGTAGGATTGCCTCTTGGACTTCATCAGAGTCCAATTTCGAGGCTTTATTTGTGCAACCACACTGGCTCTTTTCAACTGAGGCCTGAGACAGGAAAATGGTCCTTTCAGTCTTTCGATTAAAAGCTTCTAAAAAAAAAAAAAAATGTCTCAGAACACCTTGCCATTGACCAAAGCATGAATACACTTCAACATATTATCAGTGTCTGCAAAAGCATTTAGTCACTCTACGCATGCATTAAGACTAAAATGGTTTAAATTTTTGAAAATTTATAAAATGATTATTTAACTGGACATTTTGAATAAAATCTTAAAATATGTACAGTATCAGTTTACTATAAATGCAGACTTTAGTGCAATAGATAGCAGATTATAGTTTCTCATCTGATGATCATGAAAAAGTTAAAACTCAAGCAACAACAGAAATCATACATTTTTGTCATTTGTCCAATCACCTGCTTTCTGGATTGTATTATGCCCTGGGACAGAAAGTACCCAGCATTTGGGGCCAAATTTACTCTCACAATTACTTCCTCTTTCTGTAGTTGATGTCTCATGGATATCAGAACACCAACCTGCTGATACCACTAATTTTCAGGGGAGAAGGTAGGCTCCTCCCTCTGTGCTCATGACTAAGTCTATCTGTGTGGAAACTGACTTTTGGTTGCTTAGGAATTCATTGGCTTACAGCTGTTTCTTCTCCACTGTACTTGAAGCTATAATTTATGCCTGCTTTTATATCACTATATATCTTCAGAGTCATAGAATGTCATGCATAAAAAAGAAGTTATTAACTGAAACATTTCTAAGATCTTCAAGTGAAGAAAGAGTACCAGTTCAATGACTCAGAAAATTAGTCATCTGCTTAAACAGTCATCCTGACCAGTTTTCTGGGGCTCTTTAAAAATGAAAATAATAAAATTCATCACATTTTCTTCAGATTGCTGAACTAATAAATGTTCATTGTAAAGACAAAACATTTGAGACAGTGAGATGTCTCAATGAGGAAAGGTACTTGGTCAAGTCTGATGACCTCCATATATTCTTCCCCCACCACAGACAATAAAAAAAAAATCTTTGATTAATTTTTTTAAGCCACAGGTATACAAACTGCCACTGTCTTCCTCCTTCCTCAGAGATTTCTCATTTTTAAAGCTTAGTATGTTTCACTTGATTTTTAGTTATGTTTATAAAGTCATACAAACATACAGATATAAAATGTGCCACTTCTATAATATGACCTATTAGAACGTAGAAAAATGTCATATTCCTCTATAATCCTATTTCTAATTACACATTATTGTCTAAGACAAGTCTTTAGAGTAAATCAATATGCATGGTTTTACCTTATTGTTTTTAAGAACTCCACTGTATTTCATGGTACGAATGTAAAACAATTCCATGTAAAATACAACCATTACCTTGCTGATAAACAATTAACATTTTCCAGTTGCTTACTGTTACATTAACACACTAACACACATCTCCACACATGCATTTTTTATAGGACAGACACCTATATGTAGAAGTGATATCCAAAGACAACATATACTTTCTCAAGTTTTATGACAGATTGCTTAATCACTTTGCTGAAAGGGAACTAACAGTGCTGTTTTCTGAACAAATTCAGTTTTGCTGTCAAATATTTTAAGATTTGGTAAGCTTTAAAATTTGTAAAAAAGTCAAATTTTATTGTTTGAATTTTCACTTACGTGGGACCAGTTAACATGTCCGGTTATTTTTTATAGTTCTTACTGTTGTATCCATCACTAGTCAAGAGACAATAAATTGCTTTTCATATATTATTTTCAATAATTGTTTTTTCCTTGAAAATACATTGGAAATCTACTAGTACTTTTACTGTTGTCTACCTGATATCTAAAGTATGAGTGTTTTTAGAATTAGAGTATACGAATTTAACTTTAGTCTTCTGAACTTTCAATTTTAAGAGTCTGAAAAGATATGTCAATCATCCACGCTAGCTATTATAATCAAACTAGAAAAACATTTGCAATGAAAAGATTCTAATAGGTATAGATTACCATTAAGGGTAGCAGGAAAGAGCAAGAGTGGAGAATCTCTGATCTGTGAGTTGGGAAGGCATCATCTGATAGAACAGAATCTCTCAACATGTAGGTCGTGACCCCTTTGGGGGACCTTTTCACAGTGGTCACCTAAGACCATTGGAAAACACAGATATTCTCATTGCAATTCATAACAGTAAGCAACCTTACAGTTATGAAGTAGCAACAAAAATAATTTTATGGTTGGGAGTCACTACAGCATGAACTGTATTAAAGGGTTGCAACATTAGGAAGGTTGAGAACCACTGTGATAGAGACAGACAAGAACATTCAAAAGAAGCAGGCCTATTCGTAGAGAGAACACGGGGATTTAGGAAAGAGTTTGATGGGAAGGTAAACTCGACGAATAGATGTGTGTTTAAGAAACAGTGAGGGTTGGGAGAATATTTGGCAGTTTGAGGTTCTAGAGGCTGATAAGGAAAGAGACATGGGACTTTGGGTAGGAATCAAGATTGTTGTTTACACATGTAAAATCTGAGAAGTATTTTTAAATCCAAGGGAGAAACCCGCCAGCAAACAAACAAGTGACTCCAGGACCCACAACTGAAGATGAGAACTTAGGAGACATTAGCTTCAAAATGCCATTAAATGTTCCCAGATCCTGAGCTGGTCTAGTTATGTACAGAGGTGTGAAAGGTCAGAATGTGCATGTAAGGAACATTACAGCTAAGCACCAAACGTTCTCTTCAAAAACAGTGTTAAGCTGACTTTTACAAATGGCATGACTGAAAGTTAAGTTTCTCTAAAGTTATAATCAAAATTGTTTTAAACATCTCTGCATTCTTTTTAAGGACCGCCACTGCTGAGTTAGTACACAAAGCAAGAATTTCATATCCAAATGTCTCTAATCACATCTAAAGTGGAGGGGTGGGGAGGGGGCTTCAGGCATTTGGGGGATTTCAGGAATTTATGTGTGAGATTGTGGCCCACTGAGTGAGAGAAGGCTAGAGAAAAGTGAATGCAAAGCCCTGTGAGCTGAGAAACGGTATTTGCTGTACACTAGGGCCAAGGCAACAGAGATGTGTGTTAGAAGAGTGGATACATGGGTAACAGAGTCATTTCAAATGAACTTCTGATTGCCTCACCTCGGATGTGGGTGCCTTCTTCCAGCCTCCACACCCCTAGGCTTCTCTAGCCTCAATCCCAGTCCCAGCCTGGTCGACTTATTTTAATTTACTTTAAAGTATATGTTTCATCTCACTTATTCAAAAGACAAAAATTCAGGAATGTGCATATGTCAATTAAAATGATGGCATGTAAAATACAAAGGCCCAATTTGAGGTATGCCAGTTCGCAGAAATGTTGAAAGTTTACAAACGCATGACCTCACAGAAATGAAAGTAAACAGACCTCAACTAATTTTCACCTCATAATTTATGTTACATCATCCAACCGGTTCTTGAAAAACCACTTTGAAGGTTAAGAAATAGTTCAGCACTATACATCACAGAAATTCCATCTGTGTTCTGCTTTCAGTTCTCTTTAAAGAGCTTTCTTTTGGCAATGATTAAGGAACAGAAAGACTACTGTACATAGATATTCTAAAGAACGCACACACAAATGCACCCAGAAATCAGTTTTGTTTTGAAAACTTAAAAAACAGAAATGTGCCAGGGATTTTCCAAGCAAGTAGCTGAAAAGGCTTGACTTAGAAAAAAAAAAAAAAACAAATACCAAACAAAACATTTATATATTGAGAACAAATTGAGTGTCTTGATTCATGAGTAAGCAATTTTAGTGAGTAATCTACTTCAAAGATTCCTTAAATGTATCATTTATAATAGCATACACAATAATATGGAACTGATCAATCTTGAATAAATTAAATAGTCACTTTTTGTTTTTGTTTTTGTTTTTTGTTTTTTGTTTTTTGTTTTGGTTTCTTGAGACAGGATTTCTCTGTGTAACAAGCCTTGGTTTACCTGGACTTACTTTGTAGACCAGGCTGGCCCGGAACTCAGAGATCCAACAACACCTGCCTCTACCTTCCCAGTGCTGGTATTAAAGGTATAATAGTTACTTTCTTTTTTTATTTTATTTTTTATGTGTACAGTGTTCTGTCTGCAGGTATGCCTACAAGCCAGAAGAGGATACCAATTTTCATTATAGATGGTTGTGAGCCACCATGTGGTTGCTGGGAATTGAACTCAGAACCTCCTGAAGGGCAGTCAGTGCTCTTAACCACTGAGCCATCTCTCCAGCCCAATAGTTACTTTCTTAATTGACATTTTTGGCTCTATTCTAATGGAAATTTAACAAAGTGAATATAACAGGAGAAATTTAGTTAAACACAGTGAACTTAAAAGAAGCGAATACAAGGTAACAATTTCCTTTGAAACACTGTTCACATGGCACCGTCTAGTTGGTTTACTTATATAACTATAGAAAATGTAATTTTCAATATCCGAAGAATTCTGTTTAAAGAATAAGGGGAAGTTCATTTACAAGAAAATAAATGTTTTTTTGTATTTGCTTCTTCTTGTTGTTGTTTATTTGTTTGTTTCTCAAGACAGGGTTTCTCTGTGTAATAGCTCTAGCTGTCCTGGACTCGCTTTGTAGACCAGGCTGGCCTTGAACACACAGAGATCTGCCTGCCTTTGCCTAACTAGTACTGGGATTAAAGACATGCACCACCACTCCCAGCCTGAAAATAAATGTTTTAATTTTTTTAAATGTAAATAAAATAGACTTTTTCATGCCAGATAACCTAAGTAAACCGTGAACTAAAAGACATAACTTCAATTTCCCTCATTGAAAGTTGCAAAGTCCGCATATTGCAAAAATTTAATCAGTCAGGATTGATGAAAATGACAGTCTGCATTTTTGATAGATGACTACATAAAAACTTGGAGTAAGTTTAGTGTATTTATTTGACAAAAGAAACAATCACTGCTTTTTACCTGTCAGTTACGTGGTTATCTCATCGCCCACTAAGGGCTAAGTAAACAAATAAGATGAGAAGGAAGAAAGCAAAGATTAAAAAAATAAACTCATTAGAAAACAAAACAATGATGGCAATGATAGAATTCACACAGAACTGGGAGATGATGGAGACCAGAGACCAAAGAGAAACTTAGAAGCATATGAGATGAGGGAGAGAATGCAACTGATAGAAGTTGAGGTCATTTTCACCACAAGAAAACCCATAGAATCAACTAAGCAGGGAGTATAGGGGCTCACAGAGACTGAACCAATCATCAGAGAGCCTGCATGGCTCTGGCCTATGCATATATGTTATATATGCTGTAGCTATATAGTTTGGTCTTCATGTGGAACTCCTAACAGTGGGACCAGGTTCTATCTCTGAATCTTTTGCCTGCTTTTGGGACCCTTTTCCTCCCACTGGGTTGCCTTGTCCAGCCTTAAAGGGAGGGAAGATGCCTACTCTTTATGCAACTTGATAAGCCATGTTTGGTTGATATCCCTCGGAGGCGTTCCTTTTTCTGAAGGGAAAAGGAGGAGAAGTAGATGGGGAAGAGATGAGGTTATCAGGAGGGTCTGGGAGGAGAGAAGGGAGTGGAAATTGCAATCAGGATGTACTATATGAGAGAAGAAAAAAAAGTTAAGGTTGTTTGAGTAAAACGCACACTTCCAAAGAGGACTAGTGAAATCATTACTAATTCCGCAGTGAAGAGAGTCCTACCTGAGAGAGGAATACACATAATACATAAAGCCAACAGGAGCAGAAGGGCCCTTGGCTTCCATCTCCAATGGCAGCACCTCATCCCCCGTGCGTCAAACATCCTGCAATTAATGACAGAAAGTCACAGTCAGGACAGGTACCCTTCAATAAAGCATTAGGACAAATAACACAAAATATGGTTCCCAGCAGGGACTGAATATAGAAACAATTCTTAGTCTGGTTTTCAAATAAAGAACTTAATATATAAGAGATAGAACCTGGGGCCTCGGGAGCATAGAACAAGTCTTCTCGACCACATCTTAGGAAGAGCCTTAAAAGATAGTGAGGACTACACCACCCCCTTCAAAGAAAGAGAGAGAGAAATCAAAAGGCTGGGAGTTAGTAAAATGCTTGCTGTGCAAGGGTAGAGACCCAAGTTCAGAATCTCCAGCACCCTTGTAAAAAATCAGGCAGTTCCTTTGATCCCAGGACCGAGAATGGGCCAAAGAATGAGGTAGATAGTGATTAAGGAAGACACAGGATGCAAGTCTTTGGCTTGCACGGGCACTTACACACATGTATGAACACACACACTACATACATAAATTCACCAATTTTATTTGTTACGTGACACTTGTACAGGTCCAGGTTTGAATTCTGTATTTAATGCTCACTGTGTCTTCTGTCTCCTGTCTCCCTCTTGAATGAGTCAGAGTCTGTGCCTACCTGAAGGCTGTCTTGTAAATCTATTTGTTCCTGTGTCTGTTTCTATCCCTTGTATGCATGTCTGTTTCTGTCTGTGTCTGAATATGTGTGTGTCTGTTGTACAATCTGTGCGTGTGTGTGTGCACGCACGTGAGTGCCCCTTGTGTGTGTATGTGTTGTGTCTGAGTATGAATGGTATCTGCCCCTAGTGTACAGCATAGGAAGCATCTCATGGAGGAAGGAATGGGATGCTTTTCACAAATCTTTAACAGAGTTTTGAAAGGGATTATGTCATACACTCCAACTGATCCTAACTGACACAACAAAAACCATTGTTTACCAATCAATATGCATAAATGGTTGCTTTCAATCTTTAGGGTAGATTTTAGGAAATTGCTTTCAACTTCTGTATCTGAGCTTTCAGCAAATGACATACATGCATTGCTCTGGGCTGGGGCACAGAGAAATACACAATTTGGGATTTCACCTGTAATTAGCTTAGGTTGTAAAAGCTAATCAGAAGGGAAATCCAAGGCAGGTAAAGAAGGTTGTTACACTGTTCTCTCAAAGGCATGTTAAACAAGCAGGATAGTCCACAGTAGGACAGTAGTCCTAACTCTTACATGACCTCAAGGTGTGTTACCAACCCCTGCTGTGAGATTCAGCAAAAGGGTCAGTCTCTTAGAATGTAAAAGATATTTTCAGAATATTGTATTGCCACACACTTGGTTTCACCTTCCTTGTAAGACTATATATGGTAGGTGATTTCTTAATGAAGAAGGGTAACTACTCAAATAATTCTAGAAATAAAGCATCATTCCCTAAGAAATGAAGCTATTTCAACTTCACCTTCTTCAGCATCATCAGACATGTATGCCCATTCAATAGATATTTATATTATTCACTCTTGTATTCTTTTAGATCTTAAGGAAATGTTTTCACATTATAATATCTATTGTCAAAGGGTAGTACTTAAAATTAAATTAAATTTCTCTTCTTTCCCTAAAAAGAAGCATTGGAGCATTAACATTCCAAACATTTGAACCCATTTTATGTAACAATACCTATCAATGTTGTTGTTGTTGTTTTGGTGTTTTTTTCCAGACAGGGGTTACTCTGTGTAACAGTCCTGACTATCCTGGACTCACTCTGTAGAACAGGCTGGCCTTGAACTCACAGAGATCCGCCTGCCTCAGCCTCCTGTGTGCTGGGATTAAAGGGTTGTGCCACCATGCCCAGCTTTCTATCAGAGTTTGTAAATGGTTAGTAATCACAAAAAAGTTCAGAAATTATTAAACAATGTTGGATGCAGATAAAAACATTCAATCTTTGTGTATACCAGTGTTATGTTTTCCCAGTTTTAAATTACACTAATTTGTTATGTGTTTGTGTATGTCCACACACATGTGCATGTAGAAGTCAGAGGAAAACTTCTGGGTGTTTGTTCTGTCCTTTCATCATGTGGGTTTCAAGGATCAAACTCTTGGATCATCAGACTTGGTGTCACGTGCCTTTACGTGGTTGGAACCCATTTTTGCTGTACCAGTGTGTTTTATCCAAATAGAAAAATGTACTTAGAAAGGATTCCATGTTATCCTGGCTCACAGCAGATTTCATTGAGTCAGCATCATTAAAAGAGTCAAGCCTTTGAAGGATATAATAAGAAGAAAAGCCATGTGTTCACAGCAGCCTTAAAAAGACTGGTACTGAGAGGAGGCAAGGGCAGATGTACTAAAGCAATGGAAAGAAACAACCCAAAGAGACAGTAAAATTGCAATTACTACCAGAGAGTAGTTTTATTTACAGAAGAACAAGATATGTTCTTAAAGTCTGAAATCCACTTACATGGGTAAAGTGTGTAGCACGAAGTGGAAAGTCAAGAAAACACTCAAGTGAGAAAATGTACATGAAAGGATTCCTGTACTTGCCTTAAGAATACATTTTGAATCATTATTTTTACTGTGAAAGACAATGTTGTACCCAAGAAAACAATGTACCTATCCCATAGAGCCACTGGACTGATATCTTCAAAATAAGATGTCTTCAGAGGCAGTACCTGATACCTCACAAGCATTTCATAAATAACAGCTATTATTATAATTACTGTCATGCCAGACATGCTAATGTGAGTAACTATTCTATCCTTTGTATAATACAAGGAAGACACTTAAACAATAACAGACGATAGACTTAATCTCTTATACCAATATCTATCAAGGGACTCTAGAGCCACTTTTGGGATCATCTGGGAGCAAGACAAACTAATTCATGTCTGCTGTGAATGAATAAATCGTATGTAATGCCTGAAGTCCACATCACAGTCTTGCACTCCACATTCTACAAGTTCCATTCACAGGCAGCTGTCCATTTGGAATTTCTAAACTAAGACAAGATTAAGACCTGAAGAGGATTTTTTTTTTTTTATGAAAGACATGTTTGCATATATTTCTGCCCAATATATTTGAGGCTAAAATCAGTTACTCATTAAGAGAAACATGTTTGAATAAATAATAATACTGGTAATAGAAGATATGGACTCTGTACTGGCCAGGGCAAATGTCCTGCCCTGTTAACCATATGATTTGGGGGACAGGCGCTTTCAGCTGTGGGCCTTGTTGTTTTTAAGTAAATGGGCTCCTACCACCCAAAGAGAACTTCTACCTCTATCTCAGTCAGCAAGGACCTTTACAAAAGACAGCTATATACTCTGTCACAGAGAAATGTCCCTTATTTGGAAGAATGGGACTGTTTCCTATTGACGTTGTATGAATGAGGTGTTTCCCATTCATGCTGGAGATGAATTAATTGGCTGTGCTTCTAAAACAAAAGAACAATTATGTATTTAAAGAAATTTAGAGAACTATAAATCCAAAAGATGATGACTGGCTTAAGATTTTCACAGAAGAAACCGAGGTCCATCAAAATGAAAATTGACAAACAGCTGGCTGCCCGCCTTTCTAAGAGTCCTATGTCAGCCTTCAGCTTCTTACTTTGTGTGGCATAGGGTGATGCTCTTCTATCAATGCGTGAGCAGTGTCCCCTCTCTTAAGTTCATACATGCTCTCAAACAGGGTACCAGACACTGTTGATTTTCCATGCAACTTCTCCATTGCTATAAAAGGTTCTGATGTTTAGGGACTCTACAACTGATCCTTGAGTTGTTTTACCAAACTTGCCCACAATCCTATCAAGTAGTAGCAGCAAATGAAGAACAGGGCTTGACACATTCCAGGACTCAAGACTCCATCACTGTAGACACAAAAGGAGCCAGGACAGAGTGAGTGCTTGTAACCAAACATAAACCATATGACAAGCCAACTTTCATCTACTTTACTGTTTACTAAAGAACAGAAACAAATAAATTAAGAATAGAACAGGGGAAGGAAAGCACTGTGAGTCTTCTCAGGGGAGCACTTAGCAAAGACACATCCCTTATATTTAAACAGCTTTCTCAGAAGAATGGAAAATCCCAAGCAGGGTTACTAAGGTTCTAAACAGGGACTTCAGCTCTGCACAGTTTTGATTATAGTCTCAGAGTTCGACCAAAGAGGTCAGAAATGTTTCTCAAAGATTTGCTTTTATTTTTAATTATGTGTGTGTGTGTCTTTGTGTGTATATGGCAAGTGCATGTGGGTACCCATAGGGGTCAGAAGAGGGTGTGTGTTGGATCTCATGGAACTGGAGTTACAGGTGGTTGTGAGCTACCTGATGTGGATGATGGAATCAGACTCTGGTCATCTGAAAGAAGAGCAAACACTCTTAATCACTGAGCCATCTCTCTAGATGAATTCATAGCCTCTTAATTTTTCATTGTGCTGACAAACCTACCATCTCACAGGTGAGAAAATAAGAGATGAAACTACTTGTCCAGCTTTCAGTGATAAGCCTCCAACCTTCTGTGTCCCCTGGCTTCCAGTCCAGGTTACTTTGAAAAAGCCACTTTACCTCTCCTGCAACCCTATAGCAAATCAATAGGCCACAAAATACCATATGCTTAAGCCCCATTTTGGAAAGCTTTGGGGGAAAAAGAGTACATTTCACAGGAATTCCTTCCAGTAGAGATAAATATAAGCACTGGTAGATATGACTTTATCCCAAAGTGAGCAAAAGACTTTCAAAATCTACCATTTTCCAGCATTTCTAGTGGCTTACTCAGACACAATTGTAAGTGAAGTTAGTAAAGACATTTTCAAATTAACAGACAGGTTGACAGGGTTGGTTCTCCAAATATCAATAGTCAGGATTCATTTCCTCTACCATACCCCTACTGTGTTTCTATGGCAAATCTTTTCGTAACGGGGTTTGGAAGTGGCAGAGAATACCTTGAGATTCTATTGGGAAAAAAGAACAGTAATTTAACATATTCAAGACTGCTTATAATAGCATTTCTTTTCTCAGTGAGAGATCATGTTCCAAAGACTAAGAAATGTGTAAAGGAGAACAAGTGCTATCCTATTACTGAAGTGAGACCCCTTCATTAAGTTGGCTTCACCCCCTACCACCACAACTAAAGTTTCACTTACTGTTCAGATCTTCACAAAGCACGCCTTATGTGAATAAGAATATACATGACTGGCTCATTCCATAACGTCAACTTGAGAACTTATACAAATCCATACACACACACATACACACATACACGCACACACAGAGGTACACACAGGCACAAACACATGAGTGCATGTACTCACAGAGACACTGAATAAAGTGGGAGAAATCATTGTAATTCATCAACATCCTTTTTCTTTTACTTTGCTCTATAGTTTTATAAAATATTCTTAATGAAAAATTAGCCAAAGGATATATGGGATATTGTAATATTTTTTACAACTCTAACTGAATGCACAACTATCTTGAAAATTTTCAATGAAAAAGAAAACCCCTAAGCCTTGATGTGTGCAACTTAGTTTCAGAAGATTCTGAAAAAGACAAAATTATAAGGTAGGGGTGTATAGGGAATGATCAAAGAAGTGATTTTTGATAATTTTTATAATATATGATTAATGTTTAAAATATATAATTCTGGGGAAAAGAATACTAAGTTGTCTTTGTATTTTTTAAGATCATATAATCTTAAGATTATATATATATGATCTTATATATGTGTGTGTGTGTATCTGTATGTGTGTGTGTGTGTGTGTGAGTGTGTGTGACAGCACTTGTGTGTAGATACCCTTGGAGCCCAGAAGAGGGTGCTGGATCCCCTGAAGCTGCAGTCACAGATGATTATGAGCTACTAATCCAACTGAGGGTTAGGAACTGAATACCTAACCTCTTGAAGGCAGCAAGGCTGGGCCACTGCTGGCCCATCTCTCTAGCCTCCTTTGTATTTTTCTTTTTATTCTTTCAAACTTCTTGTAGGTTTATAATTATAAAAAAATAACTAACAAACAAAAAAACCTTAAATGCACTCCCAATATCACCCAGCTGGCTGGTGACACCCATGTTGGTGAGTGGCATTGCTTTGATCACTGTCCACTGACGGAAGTGTCTCTCTTGGATTTCCTTTATTTGGATTGGCAGGATCAAGTCATATACATACTTTTCTATTACAGTATAAATATTTTTCTTTCTGATTGTGTTTTTTAACCAATTTTATTATAAACATGCAAGCTTTCATTATATCTCCTGCTTTTTAAATACTCTTGAAAGGCATTCCAAAGAATTCCACTCTGAGTAAATGGAAAATTAAGATGATCTGCAGGTTAATACACTTGTTACACTGGAATTCTTAGTTGGAGTTGGTACATCCTTTAAATTTCATCATTTCTACTAAGTAGTATACATCATGAAGTCATCTAGCTTTGATAAGGTCATGATGTCATCTAACTAGGCATAAACATGGAAATATATGCCTTGTCACAAATACTACACACACTTTCTGTTTAGTCTAAGTATTAGATAATCTCTAGAAATTTCTACTTCTTTCATATATAGAATTTCAGACATGTAAATTCTACATAATATATGGACAGATGGAAAAATGATTGAGTCTAAAGACATTATGACCAGTTTATTTTTTAATATATAAATGAAATTTCCCTCAAATCATTATTTCCAGAAATCAGAGTGACACTTCACTTCAGCAGTAACAAGTATGGGCTTTAATATTTCCCAACAGACAATAGCCTCATTCACCATTCACACTGGAAAGACACAATGTCATGTAACTTATATAAGCCACAAATGGAACAGTATCTTCATGCAGTGTGAGACCAAAAAAGCCAGCCTTGCAAAATCTACTGAATTTCTAGGAGAATGAAAAACATGCAGCTCTTACAACTCCTAGATGTATCTATAAAGTCTATCATTTCAAACCATAAATTTAACAATGTACATGTTTGTTCTCCACAAGGTAGAGACAGTAAAGACACTTAAAAAAGACCTGTGTATTTTTACTTACTGCTATTAAAATTTGAAAAATGTAGTTTCTGTTTCCTATCTCAACATTTTGAACAAATTAATAGAAATATTTACCTTGGGCAAATTGACATTAATCTCCATGTATTCTAACTTGCCCAATGGCTAAAATGGGTCAAAATATCTCAAACCATTACACAAAAATACACATAATCATCTTGAAAGACACCGACCAATTTTCCACCAAAAAATTTCGGTAAAGAAATTTAAATCAAGGTTAAGAGCCTTGGATGACTTCTCACTCATGATTCAGGCTGAGAAGACACAAATTTAACCACACCGAATTCAAATAAATAAATAATTCAACTGCATTATCGAGAAAGTTTTATCGTTACCTGTTGATCACTTTCAAATCTTTAATTTTTAAAACAGGTATTCGTATTCCATTCTCTCTCTCTCTCTCTCTCTCTCTCTCTCTCTCTCTCTCTCTCTCTGTGTGTGTGTGATGCTTTTAATCCCATGAGCTCTCAATACCCAGGGAGGCTGAAAGAAAGCTGCCTAAACATCTCCTGCAAAAAAACCAGGGTATATTTGCAGGAAAAACTGAAATTGGAAACAAACCTGTTGCCTGCATAGGAGAAGGAGTCTTTATGTTAGATGGCTGGCTGTATCCCAAAACAAATCTTTACAAGTTATCCATTCGTCCATTCCAAGCCATAAGCAAAACTGTAAAACTCACAGGTGTGGCATTACTTCACATGGGGTTTTAATAAAAATAAGGGGTATTTATTACACGGCAGAGTGGAGGATGTGGCTTTGATCTGTTCCATATCCCACCTTAAAAACGTGCTTGGGGATGCAGAAAGGGACAGAGAAGCGAAGGGGAAAAAAGACCCAAGACCCTAGGTGCTAACCTGAAAGAGGAAATTGAAGCGGGAATAAGTAAGGATGTACTAGTGGAGTGACGGAAGTATCTTCTTTCTGTAACTCCTCAACAAGTTAGTGGAAGTGGATTAAAAGTCTGTCCAGTTGTCTGCTCAAGAATAAATAAAACTGCAGAGGGAAAAATTACACATTGTGAGAAAAAGTAACTTTAAGTTGGCCACAAAGATAAGTGTGGTCCTCCTCTGAACCATCTACCTGTTTTGAAGGCCAGGCGGTGTGGGAAGCTGCCTTTTCACCAGGTCTCTGCGAGCCACCCTACAACTTGGATGGCAATTCCATTCAAGCAAAACCCTGTAGCTTTTTCTGACCATCTTACCCTCTCCTCCATGCCTCCAACTCGTCATTCTACAGGAAGCCCTCACCATGATCCTTAATTACTTCGTAATCTACATAGTACATTGAGAACATTTTTTTTTTCTGGCTCTTCAAAGGAAAAAGCACAAGGGCGGAGAGGTTGGAACTGGATTTTAAAAAAGTCATTTAAATATCTTAGAGATCTAAGAACAACTCCTACAGGCAAAGGTGACAGCTGAAAGCCAACATCTCCCTGGCTCAGCAGTACCTTCCCAGGCCCCAGGTGTTGATCCAGGGAGCTAGGGCTTGGCAGCTCCAGGGCCCTGCACGCAGCTGTAATGTCGGTTATCCTTGTTTAATTTGAAACAAAACCACGTTTTCCCTATCCTGAAGTCCTGCGGTTCTTATTCTGCTTTACACTGCCCCAAAGTGAACTTTACCTCTCTCTAGGGGAGAAGAGGTAAAGAAAGCCGCGCACACATGTCCTAGCTCCGTTTGGCAATACCCGGTCCCAGTGCCTCAAGGAGGCACGCTGAAGCTTCTGTTGCTGCAGTTGGTACCTTTCAGGGAAGCGCTGGACTAAAAGGGAGAAGGGGACGCAGATGGAGGTGCGAAGGGCTCCGAGCGGGGAGGACTTACATGCTGGCATTAGCGTGGAGAGGTCCCCAGAGGCAGCATGCTCATCCTCCAGCGCTCCTCTGCTCTGCCAGCGAGCTCCGCGGAGGGGGACCGGGGCTGCCGGGACCGCGCCCTGCAGGACCCTTCGTCACGCCCTTTCTGGAGAGTTCATAGGGTTTCCCGGCAGCTGCTCCTCCATTGCGCGCGGGGCGGCGCAAGGTGGACCCCGGGCGCGCGCCGCGGAGTTCAAGAGCGGGTCCCCGCGCGCGGGGGCGCGGCCGACGGCGGCAGGTTCCGCCCGGCGGAGAACTTTCCCAATTGTTGGGGCGAAGGGCTCCGGCGAATAGGGAGGCGGCCGATCCTGGACGATGGGGCTGGAAGGCTGAGTCCCCCCCAGGTCTAGAGCCTGTGGCTCGGCGCCGGCCTCGGTTTCCCCCTGCGGCTCAGGTGCGGCTCAGCGCGTCCCCCGGGGTGGCCCCGGCTCCAGGCAGTCGGAGGCGGAGGACAGTCCTGAAGGCGCAGCTGCCCCACCCCAGGGCTTGAGGCAAAGGGAGAAGTCGCCACGCGGGGCGGGACCGGCGCGGGCGGCGAGGTTGGGAGACTGGCATAGAGCCAGCCACAACTCCGGGGAGGAGACCCCGCTGACCCCGAGGTCACCCGCCTGCCGGGAGCGCGGAACCCCCCAGAGCCTGGGTGAAGGAGAAGAGCTTGGAATGCAGGCGCTCAAGTGGGCATCTGCTCTGTCCTGGCCGCCCCTTAACTTTTCTCCTCCTTAGCTCTTCCTTTCTCGTCCCTCTTTCTCCTTCCCTTAATAAAAAAAAAAAGAAGAAAAGAAAAGAAAAGGGAGGAGGAAGGAGGAACGAAGGGAAGGAACGAAGGGAAGGAAGGAAGGAAGGAAGGAAGGAAGGAAGGAAGGAAGGAAGGAAGGAGAAAAATTTAATGGAAGCAGAGGAGAACTTTTGTGGCAATATACTTCCCTTTCTTTCTTTCTTTTAAACTTTTTTTTTTTTTACTTTTTTTTTCTTTTCTTTTTGACCGGAATTAATTTACCAATGCAAATCAGCTACTCACTAGGATGGTCAAGACTTCTGGGCAATGCTACTATGGAGAAGGGGATTTATAAGAGATTTGGGCAAACTCACTTGCTAAAAGAAAGGCGGAGAGGGTCCCTTCGCTCTGCGTTGCCAGACTAAATTCAGAAAGTGCTAGGGGCAGCCTTTCCAGACTTGGATACATTCAGAGGAGAGCAGTCCGGGCATTCGTTATATGCAGAAACATACAAAAACCATAAAAGCAGATTAAACCTCATTGGCTAGTGGTAGAGAAGGGTTGGGATAGGAGGAAAAGAGGTAAAACAGGATTTGAGGACAGATAGTTACAAGCAAAGAAAGAGGAAGCTGGAAAGCCGCCAGCAATCTACACTACTTCTGGTCCAACGTGTGTTCTTGTGATTTTTATCAGTGTTTATTTTAATGTAAAAAAATTAGAATTAATAGATACTTAAACTGCTCCATTTAAGAAAAGCTAAGCTGGGCGTGGTGGCAATCCCAGCACTCAGGAGGTAGAGGCAGGCAGTTCTCTGTGAGTTTGAGGCCAGCCTGGTCTTCAAATAGAGTCCAGGTTAGCCAAGGCTACACAGAGAAACCCTGTCTTGAAAAACCAAAAAGAAGAAGAAGAAGGAGAAGGAGAAGGAGAAGGAGAAGGAGAAGGAGAAGGAGAAG
>CAJQZJ010004752.1:1277712-1297700 GCA_907164525.1 Lophiomys imhausi
AGAAGGAGAAGGAGAAGGAGAAGGAGAAGGAGAAGGAGAAGGAGAAGGAGAAGAAGAAGAAAAGAAAGAAAGAAAAAGAAAGAAAGAAAGAAAGAAAGAAAGAAAGAAAGAAAGAAAGAAAGAAAGAAAGAAAAGCTGATATTCTTCTGGTATTACAGGTAGGGAAATGAGGCCCAGGGAGGCATAGTCTGGACAAACTGTTTAGGGCTTGACCAGGGCTTGAGACTCTCAGTTCCAGTCTGCCTCTGTGACACTATATTGTCCCAAGGAAATATTTAATGTTCTACCCAGAACTTTTCAAAATAACATAATTCCACACTTTTGTGGGTCTGGAATCTTCATGCAGCTTAGCTCTATGTCTACCAAAAAACTAACCAAAACAGGAATTAAAGTTGTGGTGTCTCCTGAAGGCTTGAAAGGGAAAGTGTCTACCTGGAAGCTCTTCCATGAAGTTGTTCCAGTCATATAATTCTGTCTTGCTTATTCGTTGACAATGATTATTCTATTCCCTCATCTTCTTTCATCTCCCTCTCATCTCTGTCAAATCTAGTCCCTTCTGCATCCCCTGATTCATGACTTTTGGTTTGGTTTTGTGAACTGTTTAGTGTAACCAGTGCCATCTGTGTGACTGTTGGATTCAGACAACCCACTGGAACCTGATGGGCTCACAATGAAAAACAATAATCAATAGCGTCCCCATTCCCTGAATCGATTAGTATCAAATAAGTCAGCAATTAGAGGTAGTGACACGTGAGCTCTTTCTCCACCTGTGCATGTCTCTTGATGGGAGACCAACCTTGCAGGCAGGATGGGCTCACTTTTGCAATAGTGGCGTTACTACTATTGGGGCAATAACACTCTAATGGGATTTGAGGCCTGTTCTATAGAAGGAATATATTCTTGGTTCCATAAACCTGGCTAAAAATCCATTATTGGGAGGTCATAGACTCTAGGGGAACTTAATACTGTTATTTAGCTAAATTAATATAGCATCAAATTTCATTCTAAATGTTTATGTTATAAGCCACAGACAAATGCTACTCTCAGCCTTTATCAGAGAAGCGTTATTTTCCAGTGGTGAATTTTCCAGAATGGCGATGAATTCGGAGACTCGTGGTTATGCAAAGTACTGAGAATAAGTTACAAAGGAGTGCTCAGTTCTGAACAGGACATATATATTATCACCTCTAAGGCTCAGAGAACACTATGAAAGAGGGAGAAGAAAGAATGTAAGTGCCAGAAGATAGGGAGGAGGGCTATGAAATGACCCCTTCTGGGCAAGACACAACCTCTGCAATCACGAACTCACAACAGTCATACTTGCCTAAACTGGGTCTACACACACAGAAAAATTTTAACCTAAAAGTAACCATGAAACAAAGAGCAAAGAGAGACACAGAAGTAATGGCATTAGCCAGTGCTCTTCTCCAGAAAAAGAGAATTGTCCAGATGCATGCATAAGTATAATGAGATTGCTTTCAAGAAATGGGCCTACACAACTATGGAGATCTGTGTCCAGAATCTGTACTGTAAGCCAGAAGAAAAGAGGAGTTGCAATCTGCTGGTTGAATCCTTTCTTGCCTTCAGGAAGTTAGCCATTGTTCTGTTAATCAGTCAGAGACCAATGATTTTTAAACAAATTTTATTAAGATTATTTTATTAACAAACTATAAATATTTATGGAGTACAATATAATATTTTATGTATATAATGTGAAATAATTCAGCTAATAACATTATATGGGACCTTATTTATGTACCTTTTTGTAATGAAAACACTTGAATTTTATTTTCTTATTTAAAAAAATACACAATACAATTATAATTGATTATAGTCATTCTGTGTTATACAAATGATCTAAAAAAATATATTCCTAGCCAGGGGTGGTGGTGCATACCTGTAATCCTAGCACTTATGAAGCTGAGACAAGAAGATGAAGAATTTAATATCATCCTGGGTTACATAGTGGGTTTGAGGCCAGCCTGTGATCCTCAGTGTGGGTGGAAAAGGCAATCCTACTGATTAAAATTTTGTTCCCTTTGAGTAACAGCTCCCTATTTACACTGATCCCCAACTTTTGCCAACCAACATCCTACTCTCTACTTCTTTGAATGTCTGTATTATATTTTCCATATAAGTGATAACACATGGCAATTGTCTTTTGTTCACCAAAAGATAAATGGATAAGTGTCTTAGGGTTTCTGTTGCTATGAAGAGACACCATGACCATGACAATTCTTATAAAAGAAAGCATTTAATTAGGACTAAGCATTTAGTTGGGGCTTACTTACACATTCAGAGGTTTAGTACATCATTGTTATTGTGGGACGTATGGGTGGCACACAGGCAGACATGATGCTGAAGTACCTTTGAGTTCTACATGCTGATCTGCAGACAACAGGAAAAGAGAGACTCTGGGCCTGGCTGAGCTTCTAGAACCCAAAACCCACCCTAGTGACACACTTCCTTCAACAAGGCCACAACAACTCTAAGGACCTCCTAGTAGTGCCTCTTCCTATGAACCTATAGGAGCATTTTCATTCAAACCATCACAATAAGGAAAATATAATAAACACACACACACACACACTCACATGCAATGGGAAAATAAGGAAATTCTTCCATTTTGAACTCTGCTAAATCTAGAAGATGGCATGCAATGAAAACTAATTTAAATGTTAATCTCTTTCCCAACCAACCTCTTACACACATCCGGAATGACATCTTACCAAAGGGCACCTGACCACAACAAGTTAGCAGATAAAATTAATCAACATATTAACCAAAACCAGGTAACATTCTTTTCAGAAGTAGAGAAGTAACTGTTACGTGCTGTGCTACATAATTCATTCATCGAGGTTTCCACAGGAAAAACATGTGAAACACGACTAGAATACTCCAGTGTGTCTGTGCTGGCCATCAGTCAATATGTTAGGAGCACCTGCATAGTTTGAAATCTGTTCTCACAAAACAGATTTTTCTTTATCTTTGGAAAGAGCTTGTGAGGGAAACAGGGTGTCATTCAAAGTACAGTCTTTGGATGCAATAGACCTGAATTCAAGCTTGACTGTATAGTTTGCCATCACTGTGTACTTCTAGAGTTCATCCTGACATATAAAATAAGAGTAACTATTGAACATGTTCCACTCAGATGAATAAGCTAAGGACAGAGAACACTTGGGGGTTTTCTGGAATTTGGTAATGTCACTTGCCCCTCCTGCTCCATGAATCATATCATCCCAAAGCTGAAAGTGCCTGGACCACATTTCTCTGCATTCAGGATTATTCCTATGGCATTCCAGAGAAAAGGGAATTTGGACATCTGTGCAAATCCTTTAATGCTGATGAGCACTTGGCTATGAGAAACTTCCTTTTTCTATTGATTGATATAAACATTCCTGTCTTTGGCATCCATTCAGAGCAGGGCCATTCTGCCTTTCACAATGAGTCTTTCAAGTATCTGAAGGCACTGTTCATCTCCATGTCTGTCTTCCTTTACTCAGTGTTCATAGCCCTAGTTTTTACTTTAACCATTTAATGCCTGGCTTCTTGCTGTATGTCTGATTTTCTTTTCCCTGTCTCCAAGTAAGCCAACCTCAATGCTCTTTTCCAAGTACTCAAAGTGAGCTACATACCAAAAATATATGGATTCTTACTTCTCTATAGTGGGTATAACTCTTACATAGATCTCAGCAATTGTTGACTTTTTAAGAAGCAATGTAAAAATGCAGCAGAAATAGTCACAATAAAACAATGCTAAAAAAAAATTATATAAACTTTCCAGGTGTAGTGGAACACACCTGTAGTCCCAGGGAGGCAGAGGCAGGCCAACCTGGTCTACAAAGAGAGTCCAGGCCAGCCATGGCTGTTACACAGAGAACCCTGTCTCAAAAAAAAAGTATATAAACTTTATTTCATAAGTGAAATTGCTCAAGACATGTATCATAATTTGTAAATATTCACACTTGTAAATATCAAACCTAAATGGAAATTTCTGGATCTTTTCTTTTTCTATAATCAGTTCATCTCCTCTTTTTAAATCAAGTTTATTTCTTTCTCTAGCATGAAGGAGAGAAGAAATCTAATAATTGATTTGTCAATGTTTGTAGATATCAGCCTGTCTGGGCCCTGGTGATTGGTCCAGTATGGTTCTTCAGGTTTTCTCTTGATTCCCTGATGGCTGTCTTCATCATCCCAGTCCTTCCAACCCTTGACTTATCAATGGGTCTCTTTCTGAAGCAGAAGAATAGGTTCAAACCCCTTGGAAGCCACTCGGTTCTCTAATCTCACAAACTGCCTCTCTAACAACACCTTCTTTCCTTCCTTCTTTTTTTGTTTTTTGTTTTTGTGTTTTTTTTTTTTTGGTTTTTCGAGACAGGGTTTCTCTGAATATCTCTGGCTGTCCTGGACTCACTTTGTAGACCAGGCTGGCCTCGAACTCACAAAGATCCACCTGCCTCTGCCTCCCAAGTGCTGGGATTAAAGGCGTGCGCCACCACCGCCTGGCTCCTTCTTTTTTTGTATGTACCAGCTTTAAGAATTGACTGGGGAAAAAGAAGGGGAAATAAATAAATTAATTAATCTCTCAGAAATATTGTGAATTCACAAATTCAAATTTTATGTAAGTAGTGTTCCTACATTGAAAATAGAAAATTGAAATTCAAAATATACCTGTTGTAGCTTCATTTCTGTTTTTATGCAACACATTGGCCAAAAGTAACTTAAGAGAGAAAATGACTTACAATTCCAGGTCATAGTTCATCAGTGAAGGAATTCCAGGCAGGAACTCAAGGCAGGAACTTGAAAGCTGCTTGCTGCTACAAACATCATTAACTCTAAGTGAGGAACTTACTTCACATCCAAAGAAGTGCAGAATGAAGGATGAATGAGACCCTGTGGAAGATCCTGCTTTCTACATGGCCATGAGACTTATTCTCATTTTACTTTCTTATGTAGTTCAGGATCACTTATATAAGGAATGATGCCATCCACAATCGACTGGGCCCTCTTACATCAATTAATAATCAAGACAATTTTCATAGATAAATCTGATATAGGTAATTGATCAAACCAAGCTTTCTTCTCAGGTGATTCTATGTTGTGACAAGTTCACATTTAAAAACTAACTAGCAGAGTCAGAGACGGAATAGTAGGCTAAGCAATGAATTACTTTAATAGTACTTTAAATTTGAATCCCTATAAAAGAAATCTAGAATGTTTTAGCTTGTTGCGTTTGATCTAATATATCAATTTGGAGAAATCAGCTTGAAACTTGATTCCTTCATCAACCTTAATGGTATTTTGCAGTTATTTTGTTACATGTAAATTTAATAGTGCTATTTCTTATTTTCCAGGTAAATAACAATGTTGAGCCATTGAGGTACCAGGAGAAGCTGCCTTCTAAATGATGCTGCTCTTCAGCTAACCAATATTAGAGGTCACACATCTTCAGTCACTTTTTAATCTACCTTGTCTTGCATCTTCACAGATGCAACCCTGAATTATCATAGGCAATTATATAAACTAAGAAGTTCATGTACATTTTATATCCTGATCTATTAATTTAAACCTTTATTTTTCTACCCAGAGTATGAGCTTCAAGTCAGGAGTTATTCATTGTTCTTTATGCCTAGTTGCTGATTCTCTGTCATTCAAATACTCCAAAGACTTTTTTCCCCTTTCCCACGATTCTCCTTTCCTATTAAAAAGAAATGAATAACTTATATATTATCTTAAGGTTGCCACAATATATGTTGTAAGTCTAGTCCTTACGATTAAGTGAAAAATGTAGGCTGGAGAAAAATAAGAATGATAGTAGCAATTAAAAAAATGTCTGGGAAAAAAAAATTCCAATTGATGTCATTAACAAAGAGACTTGAATTAGTGGGGAATAGCCACAGTTATGTGGAGCAGGAGTGTTCCAAGCAAGGAGAATAAAATGCAAAACTGGCTTGAGGGGGGGAAAGAGCAAATGAGATTTAAGAGTGCATAGGCCAGGTAATAGCCTTGTGGTTACTGTCATCATGTTTACTGAGAAATAAGTTGGCAAAGAACATGAGAATATGCTGCTCCCAAGTGCCACCTCTGCATGAAGAGAACTTTGAATCAAACACAATTAAGAAACAGCAAACACAAAAATAGTTCTTTGTACTCCTATTTGCCCAGTGGCAGAACATAGTATTTTTATAGAAGTTTCTTCTTCCTTCCTTTCCCTATATTGGGAGAAGTAGCAATTTCCACTTGAGATGGAAAATTAATATCTTGATATGCCTGCACAAATTTTACCAAGTTAGTTGTATTTTCCAACAGTTTCCCTTCAGATATTTTCATTCCCACAATTCACTGTCTCTAAGAGCTCAAACATCTTTTTGCTTGTCAACTGTTAACAAATGTATCACCCTTTGTTAAGATATTACATAAGTCCCAAATGCTAACCTTTGAATCATTCTTTAATTACTCCATGCATGTAGTCATTGTATTAATAAGTAAGTCCTGAACATTTTGGTTTTTTTTTTTTTTTTGGTTAACCTTCATTAAATTAACAAATTAATTCAAATTAATTTGTTAATTAATTAGAATTAAGCCCAAGTCAGGGAACTGAGTCACAGAACTTAATAGGAGAGAAGGAAGGTTTTACTTCCTCCCCTGTGGAAGTCACTGGGTGATTTTGAATAGACAAGAGAAAGTCCAGGATCCCTCTCAGTCTAACTACCTAGAACTTAATTAGTGTTTGGATGAAGGAACTGTTAATCAGGAAGAATTTCATTCTGATGTTTTGTCTGAAGTCAGTGTCAAGTTTCTGAATGATTGTTCACAGAATGAACCTCCACAGTGAACTGGGATTTTAATGATTCTTTAACAGTAGACTAGATCGACAGTAAAAATTAGGATCACTAGAACAATTTTAGCCACAGTGTAGGGGAAAATAAAAAAAAATAGGAAAGTATTTTTCCAGTAAGTTAGCAAATACTCTGGCTGAGGTCGGAGATTTTAGAAGCTGATGGGCAGCTGATTTGATATTAGAAAGTGTAAATTTTCTAGGCTAAGGATAGCAGTTTACCTTAATGCTTTGCGATACACTGAACCAGCCAAACTCATGTTCAAACATTTCCATCTAGGCCTTTATTGGCTTGAGGGAGCCACATAGTCGAGGAATGATACAAGGTTAATCAGGATGGGTGGTATTAGAAAAGACCTCTGTAGCCAGGCATGGTGGCACATGCCTTTAATCCCAGTCCTTGGGAGGCAGAGGCAGGCAGGCGCATCTCAGTGAGTTTGAAGCCAGCCTGGTCTACAAAGCCAGGCTATTACCAGAGAAACCTTGTTAGAGGGAAAATAAATAACGTGATGCCAATGGAAATACTTGTTAGTGTTCTTGTTGCTATGACCAAATACCTGACAAAAAGTGACATAAGGGAGGAAAGGTTTTTCTTAGCATGTTTTGTAAGAAGGGCTACAATTATGGGAGAGAAGTCATGGCAACAGTATCATGAGGCAGTTGCTCCAGTCTCATCAGCTGTGAGGACGCAAAGAACAACGAATGCCATCAAGGGCTCTAACCCACATACCACCCACAGTCAGGATGGGGCTTCTTGCCTCAGTTAAAGCTTTCTGGAAACAGCGTCATTGACACACCTAGAGTTGTGTATCCATGGTTACTCTAAATCCAGTCAAGTTGACAGTGGAGATTAACTATCACAACTAGGACAAGTGAAGATTAACTATCTGACAACTATGAGGTCAGAGATACAGGAAGAAGAAAGATGAACACAAGGAGTCATGGTTCCTGTCTTGTCTGTCCCTGTAGGACAGGTATCTGAGGTCTTTTGTGCCTGACATCACGTAGACAAAGCAAGGTTAGAAGATTCATATCAGTTTATAGGATCACACACAGACCTTTCCTATTGTAAATGCTGTAACTGTGAGAATCATAAGGACTTTTTCCTGGTGGCCAAAGGAGGAGATTGTCTCTGCAACTGGCAGAATTTCTTTTTCTTCTTCTTTTCTCCTTTCTCCTTTCTTCTTCTTCTTCTTCTTCTTCTTCTTCTTCTTCTTCTTCTTCTTCTTCCTCCTCCTCCTCCTCCTCCTCCTGCTCCTCCTCCTCCTCCTCCTCCTCTTCTTCTTTTTATTCTTATTCTTATTTTGCCGAGGCATGACAATGAGTTGTTTTAGTAAAAAGAATGTGTTAACATTCATTATTGTAGGCTAGAAGCTTTTATGAGTGCAATTCATCCCCTTCTTTTGTTCCTGTCCTAGAACATGGCAATATTTTAAATGGTGAAGATGCCATCAGCCTGGATTCCAGAGTGGAGATGACATGTAGCAGGTACCCTAGCCAACTGAGAGGGAAACTGTATAAATCACACATTTGATTTGATGCTGTTTGCCACTAAGATTTGGACTTAGTTGTTAGCAGAATATGATTAAACTGCTGTTAACTAATGGAAGAACTATTATGTAAAGAATAAATAAGCCAGATTGTTAAAAAAACAATATATAATCAAATATCAAAGCTATTTGAGTAACTTAAGGTATTTATTTTGCATGAAAATTATTTATTATTTCAGAGGTATAGAGCAACAGATATACCACTGAAATATGATTGTATTCATGAGACTAACCAGCAAAGGACAGGCATGGACATACATACTAGCTTATATTACATATTTGCTTTGTTGATTTGATTTTATGCAAGTTTTCCTTTTTAAAGTGAAATGAAGTAGTTCTCTAGAGCCCCAGGAAAGGGGAAGTGTGTGTTGGGTGGGGAGGTAAATGATGACAACAAGAAAGGAGAAAGAAAGATTAAATTTCCCATAAGAGACAGGCAAAACCAGAGCTGAAGCTAACACTGGGAAACCAGTACAATGTCTCCTGCATGAAACATCTTGATGGAGAATATAACATCAGAGATACTTTTCCCCACCTAGAGAAGAAGTTAATAAATTTTAAAAGAAAAATATGCCTTTTAATGCAAAGAATGTCATGCCATTTCATTTAGAACTATACAACTCAAACTATATTTATAGACTCAAACAAGACAACTTTAGATTTAGAGATACTGGTGCACCTTTTTCTAGTGCTTTTTTTTTTTTTTTTTTTGAAGGGATTTATTAGGAATCTGCAGAGTTAGCTAGACTAAACTAAGTAGCCAGTGTTTAAAATAACAGAACAATCGTTCTGCAAATGAAGATTTATAATTTAATGCCACATTACAGAAAAGAAAGTGTGCAAGGTTAGATATCCAGACAAAGCAGAATCCTATGTGCCTCAGCGTAGGGAAGAACATTCCTTGTTCCTTACTGAAAATACATAAGGAAGGAAAATAATATGCTCATTGAGTTGAAGGAAAGCAGGCGTAGCTGAAAACAGGGAAGGAGGGCAGAGGGCCAGGTTACATTGTTGAAAGGTTCTTAAGTCAGCATACAGACTAGAATTTTACTTAGAGTTCTGTGGTGTACTACAAAGGGATTCAGACAGGGACTTGACTAAGTCGAGGATAGATTAGAAAAGGACAATGATCAATAGCATGTTGTGACAGCTTATTTTACCTCTTAGTTTAGTAGGTCCACAGACCACCCAGATATTTGACCAGAGATTTTTTTTCTAGATGTTTTTGAAAAGGTATTTTTAATTAGATTAACATTTAAAGCAGTGGGCTTAAATTAAAGCAGATTGTCCTTTATAGAAGTGGCTCTCCTCTAATCAGCAGAGACCTGAATAAGGGAGATGGGGGAGGCAGGGAGTGGGGAGATGTGTCAGAAGAGGAATGTGCAACCTTTAGACTTCTGCAACTTCAGATCACCATACAATTATGGCAGACACCTTCAGAGCAGACTGAAACATTGGTGCTTTTGTGTTTCCAGCCTCCCAGACATTCTCTACATACACATGAACCAATTCAAATCTCTCTCTCTCCCCTTTTTGCTCTTTCCCTCCCTACCTTCCTCTCCCTTCTCTCTTAGTTTCTCCTCCACATCCATCCCTTGTTCACTCACAGTTGTTAGCTCCCTCTGCCTGTGCTCTCTCCTTACCCTATCTGTCCTGTTTTTCAGGAAAATCCTGACTAATAAAGAGGATGATCGCTTTGGTGGGGCCACGTAATCTTGGTGGAAGGTAATGACCACCTGATAACGGTGTTGATAGTAAAGGGTGCTAAGAAGTAGATAGTTCCAGATAGATTTTAGAGATTGCAGTAACTGGATTCATAAGGATTTGGATTCTGCAGACTAAAGGAAAGCGAGGGATCAAGAAGGACATTGGTGTTTTAAACTTGAACAGCTACACAGATAAGATGAAAGCTCACACAGGAGGAAGAGCAATTTTAGAAGATGGAAGTCATGCAGAAAGTAAGTTGCCTGAAGATGTCTGTAGAAATCACACAGATCATTGGCACACATATCAGGAGATCTTAGCATTTTGGGGAAATCATCAACGTGTGGGTGACATTTTTTGCACGGACAATGAGCCATACTCTAGCTGTAGGTACAGATAGAAAAGATAAAGATGCTGAGGCCTTGGCATGAAAGAAATTAGCCCTGAGAAGGAATGAAGGAACAAAGGACACTGAGAAGGAAACCCTATCGAAGTAGGATGGAGGTAGGAGTTGGGTAGTATAACACATTTCAGGAAGGAAGGAGGATCTGACATTGACAGTAATGCAAGATAAGGCTAGAGGACATTTGAATATGGAAACAGAGAGCTCCCTAGTAACTCCAACAGTAATGTGGGTGGAATGGTTGAGCCAGAAACCAAACCATGATGGAGTAGCATGAGAAGATGAACTGGGCTGTCCATTAACACAATGTCCTCCAAATTCAGTGCTGTTAAAATCCTATTCTTTTCTTTTAGAAAGGTACTGCATGATCCCACCTGTACGAGGAGACTAGAAACAGTCAAACTTGAAGCTGGATGTAGAGATGACATGAGTCACTGATCAACACTCACAAAATTTCAGCTAAACAGGAGGAATGTTTCTGAGCTATGTTGCACAGCATGGGAATCTCAGCAATCATGCTCAATTATTGTAAAGTTACTTAGAAGCCAAGTGGCTGGGGAGCTAGTTTAGCCAGTAAGACACTTGCTCTACCAGCATGAGGACCTGGGTTCAATGCCCAGTGCTTGCTTAAAATAGCAGGTATAATTGTCACAGTTGTAATTCTACCTTTTGGGAGGCAGAGAAGGGAGATCCCTGTGGGCAAGCCAAGCTTAATTATCAAGTTCCAGGTGGCAAGGAGAAACTCCATCTCAAATAAGCAGGTGGACTTCTTCTAGGAAATGACACTGAGGTTGACCTCTCGCCTTTGCACACAAGCACTTGCATACACATACACAAATTGAAAGAATATTCGTTTGTCCCTACCAAAAGAAAAAAGAAAAGTCCGTGAGATGGGTAATTGCAATTTGTTTGATGTAATGTTCCTCGATCCTCGATATGTATTTATATGAATATATTACATTACATCCCATAAATATAAGCAATTATTATTTGTCAGTTAAGATAAATTAAAATGAATAAAAGGACATGGGAAATTTGCTATAATCAAATTTTACAATAACTTTAGCTCTAAAATAGAAAAACAACAAATGGAACATTTTCTCGAGGAGGCTAGTAGACAACTCTTCCAAAGAATTTGCGAAATAACAAACTCTGGAGAGAAGATGGGCTGGGAGAGACATCCAGCAGAGGAACTGGGGATCCCAGTCTGGTTTTGAACTTGGTGTCCTTCTCCCTCAGCATCCTAGCAGCCGGCATTCCAGGAATACAACACCACAGCCCTCATCTTATATGTCGCTGGGATGCTGCTAAATGATTGTGAAACAAACAGGTGCTCTGTCAAGTTTTCTGTCAGAAAATGTAAAACAAATGAAAATCAAAACTGGCAAATTGCTCATATTTCTAAACATCCTGGCACATATCACAAAATATATGCAGTTTATAAAATTCTATTAAGTGTTTAGAGAAAAAAAAAACAAATGAACAAACAAACTCACCTAAGGTCTGGGTCTACATAGAATTTGCTAGATTTAAAAAGAAAAGAAAGACAAAAATTTAAAATTCACATTTTGGGGCTAGAGAGATGCTCCATGGTTATGAGTCCACCTGTTCTCACAGAGGACCCCATTTAATGTCTCTGAACTCTCATCAGCCAGATAACAACCTCCTGGAACTCTATCTCTAGGGGATCTGACTTCCTCTTCTGGCTCTGGTCAGTATGTTCTCTCACAGACATATACACATAAAATTCTAAAAAGAAAAAAAAAAAAAAAACAAGAAGAAATCCCTCCTCTCCTTTTTGCTTTCTCAGGAAAAAACAAACAAACAAACAAAACCTTACACTGTGGAAATATATAAAATTTTTAAAGATCTGCATGTTAAAGATCTTTGAACTTTTTTTCCCTAAAAAAGTTCATGCATGCTTAACGTTTAGCTGGATCTTTAATTATCCATTTGCTATTAGGCATGCTATTGCCAGAATTTAATCATGTTCTCTTTTTTTGTTGTTGTTTGTTTTTTGTTTTTTTGAGACAGGGTTTCTTTATGTAGCCTTGGCTGTCCTGGAACTAGCTCTGTAGACCAGGCTAGACTCGAACTCAAAAGAGATCTGCCTGCCTCTGCCTCCGGAGTGCTGGGATTAAAGGCGGGTGCCACCACTTCCCCGTTCATTTTCATTTCTTTAACAATGGTTTTAATCATATCTTCTCTCTGCTGGTCTTGAAGAAGCTAATTTTATTGTTTAAATTGTCTGCTTGAGACAGAACAAGTGGAAACAGAAAGTACAATCCCAGGCCAAGAAATGTGATTAAAAACATGAGACCTGACTATGAAATGAGAGAAGAGAACAGTTAGAAAAAGCTGTGTGGAATCAATTTTGCTTGAATTGGTTTACAAAGAGTAGCCACTTATGAAATGTAACCTTGGAAAAGAGGTCTCAGAATGTAAAAAGTTGAGAGGTTCTGAAATCCAGAACTGGTAGAATGAGCAATGAACGTGGGCCTCCTGGGAACTGAGGACCCTATAAGAAAGGCAACACTTGAAAGCTACAACAAACTGCGTTGCTCAGTGGTCTCTAGTGAATATTCTTCCACCGTGGTCCAGCTCCATATCATAGACTACAATAAATAAAAACCCAGCCTTGTGGATTGCTGTGTTTTCATAGTGTTAATAATAAAATATCTGGCAAAGCAGAAGTTTAAAAACAATAAGATGGAGATGTAACCTGAAGCAACAAATAAATAAATTTATCTATTAAAAAATAAAAATAAGTTCTTTGTAGATTTTGGATATTAGCCCTCTGTCAGATGTGGGGTTGGTGAAGATTTTCTCCCAGTCTGTAGGCTGCCGTTTTGTTCGAATGACAGTGTCTTTTGCCTTACAGAAACTTTTCAGTTTCATGAGGTTCCATTTATTGATTGTTGGTCTCAGGTGACAGAGGGCTAATATCCAAAATCTACAAAGAACTCAAGAAATTAAATATCAAGAAACCAAATAATTCAATCAAAAAATGGGGGATGGAGCTAAATAGAGAATTCACAAAGGAGGAATCCCTAATGGCCGAGAGACACCTGAAGAAATGCTTAACATCCTTAATCATCAGAGAAATGCAACTCAAGACGACTCTGAGATTCCATCTCACACCTGTCAGAATGGCTAAGATCAAAAGCTCAAATGACAGCACATGCTGGCAAGGGTGTGGAGAAAGGGGAACCCTCCTCCATTGCTGGTGGGAATGCAGGCTTGTGCAACCACTATGGAGGTCAGTATGGCAATATCTTAGAAAACTTGGAATAGCTCTGCCTCAAGACCCAGCCATACCACTTCTGGGCATACATCCAAATTACTCTTCACGGAATCACAAGGAAGTTTCCTCATCTATGTTCATAGCAGCCTTATTTGTAATAGCTAGAAACTGGAAACAATCCAGATGTCCCTCAACTGAAGAATGGATTAATAAACTGTGGTACATCTACACAATGGAATATTGCTCAGCTATCAGAAACAATGAAATTATGCAATTTGCAGCCAAATGGATGGAACTAGAGAATCTCATCCTGAGTGAGCTAACCCAGACTCAGAAGGATGCACATGGCATCTATTCACTTATAGTAGGATTTTAGCTATATAGTACAGGATATATATACTACAACCAACGCACCAAAGGGAACATGGACATAGACTTTTTATTTTTTTTGTTTTGTTTTTGTTGGTTTGTTGGCTTGTTTTTTTAGTTTTCCCTCCTTGGCAATGAGACACTTTTCACTGGTGGTGCTGCCTTGTAGGTCCCTAGTGTATGAGGAGGCTCTTGGCCCTCATATGACTTCTGAACTGGGGCAAGGGACAGTTATGTAGGGACACTCCACTCCAGAGGAGTGGGATAGAAGGGTGAGGGGGTAGAGGGTAGGGTGGGAGGGTGGGGCTGGGAAAGGGGGGGAAGAGATAATATGATGGAAATGTAACCTGAAGTAATAAAAAAAATTGGGATAAAAAAAATATATATATATAAATTAGGATGTATCTTGGAAAAAAACTAGTAAGAATACTTGGGGATATAGTTATGTACTTACACAAGTCAACTTTCTATAATAAATAATAAAGAACTTTATTTAGAAATACCCTCCTGCACATTGCCATTTGCTGGTATTAAATATTTGAACAAAAACAATCATATTATTCAAGTGATTGTAGCACCACCTGGTAAGTGAGAAAGGAAGGTAGAATTATACAGAATTAGCAGCAAGCAACAATTTATTCCTAATGAAAGCTTTTCCTTTGTAGTCTATTTAAATGTGCTGGAGAATGAACAATTATGTTTTAAAGGTGCATAGTGTTCGAAGAGACAAGAAGGGGTACCTGCCATTAAATTCATAGTTAAAGCTTTGTTTCAAGCTATAAAATGTCATAAATCTTTGAGCAAAGTAAAAGCAATCCTCCTGTGATACTCATGTGGGAAGCACTGGCAGTCTCAGAAATAGTAATTGTTATATGGAAAACTGCTAGTGGATTTGGACGTGGACAACTATGTCTATAAACCAAGATGATTCAACCAATGAAATAGTTTTTGAAATCAGTGTCTTTAAAAAGGTTTATTTTACTATGAAATTAAACTGTGCCTACACTGACTTTTGTTAATTAAATTATGCTGTATTAATAAATGTTGCTATCAATTTCTCATCACCCTCTGAAAATATGGTCAACCTCAAAGAAACCATCATTTGTAGTGCACATCAACTTATGATTTACTTTGTTAGTGTCCACATATGATATGAAATTTAATAAAGTGACTGTAAAAATCAAACATCCTTTCCGGTTCATGGAATTATACTGCTTTCATATTTTCTCTTTTTCTTAAAATCTGGTCATTGATTTAAATGAAGACTGTTGCCAGGATTAATAAAGTTCGCATCTGTTACCATGTGATTCTGTTTTATGGCTTCCCTAAGTGACTATGAATCACAGCTCTCACTTTCCCAGATCAGTTACACTCCATAAACTTTACTCCTAGAATCAAAATCCAGTCTACTGCTGGATGAGAAACTATAGGTGAACTCAAGGGGACCATTGTTCAATGGCTGGTAAGGACTGTGTGGAGTTCATTCTCCTCATGCTGATACAATGCAAAGCCATATTGCATAAGGACTAAATTTGTGCTTCCAATATACTTGAAATGGTTACAGAGTCTTCAAGGAGACATTTTCTTTCAGTGTATCATTGTAAAAATAAGCAATTTTTTTCTATTGTGCTCTTTTTTGTTTAACTTTTGGAACTAGATTGTTTTAGTGTTTAGTTATTAGCAAGTCAAAATTTGCTGGGTTATAAAGCATATAGGACACATTAAGAGGCATTCCATGATGCTTCTTCTAAATTGCAAGAATAATCTGTGAGTGAAATACTGGTTTTACATGTGTGCTCATATTTAAAGGTGCCATGTCACTCAGCACTGCCTCTTTTTGTAAGTGGAATGCCCATGCTTCAGGGATGTCCAGTCAATCCCAAGCTCTTGTTCCAAATAATAACATATTGATCTCAAGACTGGAGGCTTATTACTTATTTTCTAGTTATTCATTATTCATTCTAGTTATTTATTTTATTTACTTTTATTTACATCTATTTATTACCTACTGAGCTTTGAACAGCATTCTGAAAGTTTCCTTTTTAGCTATGCTGAAAGGGGTGACATGCATAAGCACGTGCTAATTTTGTACTCTAGCACAGATAGGTGTAAAAGAAACTATAGTGATTCATTATTGCAATAAAAGTATTAGAATTAATTTTCATCATATTCTTTTATCTTTAAAAAAGTCACCAGTAGGTACTTGCCGTTAAATGAGTTAACTAGTTCCAAATATATATATATATATTTTTTCCTCTCAATTTTTTTTCTTTCTTTTTCTTTTAAGTTTTTTTGAGACTAGAACTCAATTTTTAAAACCAGGCTGGCCTTGAACTCATAGAGATCAAACTGCCTTTGCCTCTGCCTCTGCCTCCTGAGTGCTGGGGTTACAGCCATGCACCAACATGCCTGGCAATTACAGAGCTACCATGTGAGTGCTGGGATTTGAACCTGTGTCCTTTGGAAGAACAGCCAGTGCTCTTAATTGCTGAGGCATCTCTCTAGCCCCTCAATTTCTTTCCTAAATGGTGAGCTTATTTCCTTTCTGATTTTACAGTTGAAGGGTTGAAAAGACCCTCCACACTGATGACAGTATGGAAATGTTTATTATGTTGAAACATAAGAGAGGTGCTGAGTATAGGACACTCACGGGCACTGCAAGAGAGAAAGTAGAGTTCTTAGGCAATACTTCATAGTACTTTGAGTTCTTCAAAGTAAGTAATAAGCCTCCAGTCTTGAGACCAATATGTTATTGTTCAGGAAAAGTCCCAGTTTGGGGTTGATTGGACATCCCTGAGGCATGCACACTCCACTTACAAGAAGAGACAGAGCTGAGTGAGGAAATTAAAAACATGACATCTATGCCCAAAACAGCCCATGGACCTGGCAGAGGATAGAACAAGTTCTCAGAGCCTGACAATACTTCAAATTTCATGTCAAATTTCATGAGACAAAAGCAAGACATACTTGTATATGTACAACACACACATACACATCAAATAAAATAAGCATAATTTAAAAAAATATAAAAGCTATCAATATATCATATATCCTACAGAAATGCACAAAGTATTTCAAAAGCACATATAAGTCAATACAAAAAGACATAATGATTTAAATGTCTATGTACCTGTAGCAAATCTTCCAAATTAATAGAATTGAAAGGAGAAAGCCATCCAAGATTTTGATAGCTCTTATAACAAAATTTTTATTTAAAACACTTATATTTATTACTACTTATCAAACACCTATATTCTATAACCTTATACCTAATACATAAAACCTAACACCTATAAACACTTAATATCTAAGAACACTTAACCAATACCATTTTAACTTTCTTAAAAGGATATTAATATTCTTAGCATAGGTCTGTGCAGGATAACTTGGTTTTGATAGTCTGGGTACGGCAGTCCCTGTAGATAGTCCTTTCAAAGCTTAGCGTCCATTGGGCCTAACTTCACCAATTTGTATGCTCAGTTTATTTCAACCACTAAATTGTGGCCGGTTTATGAGACCAGTCTATTTTAACCGCTAAACTTGAATTTGACTTCCTCCATCAGCTGAAACTCATTTGTATAGTCCCCTTAGTTCACGTATATTTCACAGCTTAGTTTCTCACCACAGCCTCCAAACTCCACCTTCCTTTTCTGCAAGTCTTATTTGTGGCAAAAGGTCTCTCTCTGGCTGACTTGAGGCCAAAAGTCTCCATCTTGGACTCCACCTCTCAGTTTATGACCATTGCGGTCTCAATACTGATGAAGAGCTTGAAAATGCTATTCCCTGCTATGTATTTCTCAAGCATGTCTTATCTTCTCAGCACATGAGGGCAAGAGGAAGAGACAGAAGAGAACACCATGTGGAACTCTTTGGTTTATATATTGCATCATCTCCCCATCCTTGGCAATCTCAAGGGCCCACAAAATTTCTCTTGATATCCAGCAGACCAGTGGCTTCTCGTGGCAACAGGTGTCAACTGTGGCTTACGCAGTTTCTTAGCCACACCCCATCAACAAGGCATTTCGTGTTTCTCACAGAACTATGGCCTCAACTGGGCTTTGTCCATTTCATCATGTTAAAGAGACACCAAGTTCCTCCTTATGTGCTGCCAGATGCTAAACTGAACTGCAAACTAATTCACTAGAGAGGCCTAACTTCTACCACAACCTTTCTTTGTATTTTATAGAGAAAATAACTTCATATTTGATAGAGAAGAGTGTGGAGAGCTAGAACACTACAGATGAGTTGTTACATGTTAAAGATGTTACAGAATGGCATCATGAACTATTTTTTTCAAATCTGGGGGTTGGGTGGGAAGCACACCTACAGAGATGTAGGCCACAGCATTGTTTTTAGAATATAAAAAGGATTTAAATCTTACAAAAATGTGTTCTTCAATAGCACAATTAAGCTTAAATTTAAAACAAACATATCTAGAAATGGCCCAAGTATTTGGAAGTTAAGCAACATGGTTTTAAGTAACTAATTAGTCAAAAAAGAAACTAAAATAATTTTAAAATATTTTGAGTTGCTTGATAATGAACATATTTTATATTAAAATTTGTGTAATAACATTAAGTAGTTCCTGAGAAACTTAGAGTATACAACACTTATTTTAAAAAAGAAGAAAAGCTAGAATTGATTGTATCAGCTTCTAATTTAGGGCATTAAAAAAAAGCTAAAATTAATCCCCATTTAAACAGAACAAAAAAATGTAAATATCAATGAAGATAATCAGGAGAAATATAATAGGAGACCTGCCACTTTTGGAGTAAATGCACATAGTTTTTCAAAAACTACTAAAAGTCAAAATAAAAACAAAACAAAACCAAAATCAACAGCAATAAAAAACAAATATAAAAGTCCTGGTGTGGTGGCACCTACCTTTAATCCCAGGACCTGGGAAGCAGAGGCAGGTGACTCTCTCTGAGTCTAGGCCTGCCTAATCTATGTGCTGAGACCCTGTCTCAAACAAGGCAAAACCAAAATAAGACAAAACAACAATGAAACCAAAGAAGGAAAAAAAATAAAGACAGGTAACTGAAGAAACAGGAAATCTGAATAGCTAACACTAAGGAAAAATAAAGAAGCCATAACTAAAATGCTTTCTACAAGGAAAATTCCTGGTTTATGTAGCTTGATTGGCATGTTGTATTACACTTTTTAAAAAATGTTAATTCTACACAAATTCTACCTGAAAACTAAGGGCTAGAGATCATTTCCCACCTCGCTGTATGAATCTAATTCACCCCAGTACAATTATCAGCATGAGTAAACCACAAATGTTACAGACAACAAAACTGCAGATCAATAATCCTCATAAGCACAGTAGTAAGTGTTTTAACAATTCATGAGCAAATTAAATGCAACATAATGCTGAAAACATAAGGGAAATAGAATGGTCCCTTTAGAGATGGAGCACGAAGTTCAGGAAGCTAAGAGGAAAGATGAAGCCTGCTGCTTGGAAGGGTAGACCTGTGAGATTCCTTTTCTGCTTTGATTTGCTTTGTACTGCAAAGGTCCTGAATCTAAATGAATATTTCTAAGTAAAACTGAGGGAACCTGGATTGTGAGTCGGAAGTAGGAGATGAACTGTTTCTCATAGTTGGAGCTAGCTGAACCAACTGAGATGCTGAAGACATTGCAGGCATTCTTTTCTTAAAAGGGACCAGGAAGGCGTTTAGTTTATTCCTTTTTTTTTTTGTATTGTAGAGTAGTGAGCCAGGAGCCCCTTCCTGGACATGACATTCTCAGTATTCACTGGAACTGTTCCATTGGGAAAGTTTTTCCTAATCTTAACTTAGATACATGTCTCTATTTGAGAGAGAACTGTGTGTGTGTGTGTGTGTGTGTGTGTGTGTGTGTGTGTGTGTGTGTGTG
>CAJQZJ010004752.1:1297710-1315352 GCA_907164525.1 Lophiomys imhausi
GTGTGTGTGTGTGTGTGTGTGTGTGTGTGTGTGTGTGTGTGTGTGTGGAGAGGGAGAGAGAGAGAGAGTTTGAATTAGAGATTAACCAAATCCTGGCATCAACACAGAATCCCTGGCTTACAGTGAAGATAGAGACCTTCTCTATGTAAACATGATTCTTACAGTTATTATTCAAACTACACGTACACTGCTCACAAATTATTTGCTTACACGAGGCTCCTATCTGCTTTACTGCGAGCTTTTCCTGTAGCAAAAGGCAGTTCATATGTGCTCTACGGTTGCATCATTTGTTTTCTGGACAGACTGCCTTTGTTCTCCTACCTTTTCTCCTTAGTCCAGAATCCACTACTGTAGAAATGGCTCGCCACCCCTTGAGAAATCTACCTAAGAATTAGTAGAAAAAAATCATAAATATATCATTAAGGATACCTAAAACAAAAGCCTAAAAGTTTGTTTAAAATAATTGCCACAAGCTAGGTAGTGTGTGGCACTATTATAAAGTTAATACAAAGTTTTACTAGGGTGGAAATTCAATATTCCTTTTGTTACTAACTGGATCACACTGGAAGATTTCAGGGAGAAAGTAGCATTAAGGGCAGGTCTTTTTTCTTTTTAATTTTTAGTTATTTCTTTTTTATACAATATAATATAATTACATCACTTTCCTCCTTCCCCTTCCTCCCTCCAAATCCCATCATATACCCCTCTTTGCTCTCTTTCAAATTCATGACCTATTTTTTTACTAATTAAATCCATCATACCTAACCTCCTTAAAAAACTTTCTTCCTGACAGATGTGGTGGCACATTCCTTTCATCCCAGTGGTTGGGAGGCAGAGGCAGGCGGATTTCAGTGAGTTCCAGGCCAGCCTGATCTACAAAGTGAGTCCAGGACAGCCAGGGCTACACAAAGAAATCCTGTCTCAAAACAAAACACAAACAAACAAACAAAGCAACAACAACAACAACAACAAAAAAAAAACCCTTCTCCCCTGTGCTGTTTAAATTTATATCAACTTGACACAGGCTAGAGTCATCTGAGAGGAGGGATTTCCAATTGAGAAAATGCCTCCAGAAGATTGGGGTGGAGGCAAGCCTGTGAGGCATTTTTATAATTAGTTATTGTTGAGGGAGTATAGGCGATGCCATCCCTGGACTGGTGTTCCTAGGTTCTATAAGAAAACAGACTGAGAAAACTATAGGGAGCAAGGCAGTAAGCAGCACCCTCCCACCATGGCCTCTGCTTAAGCTCCTGCTTCCAGGTTCCTGCCCTGTTTGAGTTCTTTCAATGATGGAGTATGTTGTGGAAGAATAAACGAAAAACCCCTTTCTTTCCCAACTTGGTTCTGGTCATAGTGTTTAATCACAGCAAATGTCACCCTAACTAGGACATTCCTTTTTTTCTCTTTTCTCTGCTTGGTTTGAAGGATCTTCCCCAACTCCCCAGGAGCAGGCTTCCCCCTAGTGTTTCTCCTTTCTCCTCCTACCATTAAAAGATGTTACCAACTAAAAAGTCCAGGAAAGTCTTAGAATGGTTACAGTTGTCTTTTTCCTTGGGTGTCTGAAGTAAGAAGCATGAAGAAGAAAATAAGTAGGGCTAAGAAAATAACTCTAGGGTTACAGCTTTAGAAATTTAGGAGAGTCATAAAGGAGATTTTTGGAAGGTTTATGGCAGCTTCTGGGAAATCAACTCTGCCCATGGATGTGACTTGATCCCTAACCTATGGCTGCATTCAGGCAGTACAAATCAGAAAATACAAGGTCACTGGTGTGTGACCTTTCAGGGGATTGCCTTTAAAAATATCAAAAAGTACCTCATTATTGTGCAACATATCAATATCGAGAGAGATTGGGAGAAAATGTTAAAAGGGTGTGGATTTTGAAAGTCTAGATAGAGATGATCATGAGAAAACTCCACTGAAAGAAAAAAAAAATCCTACTTGTGACCTCCAAGATGTTTAGATGGGTAAATGAAGCCACTTGATGTCTGAGTCATTGAGAACCATGAGTACTATAAACTGGGAACCCTATAGCACATATCATTGCCAAGACATGATGGAAATCCTCCTTGAGATAGTCTCTTGGTTTAGGGAGCAGAGTAGTCCGAGAAATGCTCAGAATTCCTTTAAATTTTATTGTACTGTCTCTACACTTAAGGATAATAAGGATATGTTCTCTGAAACCTTACCTCAATCAATGTTTTACTAGAGTCTCCTTTTGCCCTATTTTTCCTTGTTTACAGGAAACTTAAGTCTTTGGACACCTGGACCTCATTGTAGCATTTGCTTCTCTGCTTTCATTGAAGTGTCTATGCATAATGGCCATGTAATAAATGCAAAAATACCCAATTTCCTCCCCAGGAGGTAGAAGTCTTCATCTGAAATGCTGGCTGAAGCATGTATTCTGCATGAAAAACAAGGAACTGGTGGGTGGTCAGGACAATGCAGTGGTTACAATAGAAACCAGATCAACTTGAAAAAAGCCTTGTGGAAAACACAGGGTGCATGCCTGGAGATAAAATTATGAAAAAACTTGTGTTTGGCAGTGAGCTTCTATATAGAAAAGGAAGCTATTTAATGGAGACTCAAAACCGCATTTGGGTTTGTTTGGACTATGAACCACATCAACAGAAAGCAATTGAAGAAAGGCTAAAAGGCCACTGAACTCAGTTGTAAGAGCAGGTTCCTGAAAGAAGTAGTAGAATAATATATGTGGTTTTAAATAAGGACAAAAATCTCATTGTAGTAATAAGTAATTAAATTATTGCCAGTATTTATATTATAATTAATTGGTCGGCCATGTTAATCCTTAACTCACTATTATAAATAAACACACAGACACCTGATGGATCTTAACAAGCCTTAGCCTGGATTGTGCAATCTTAGCCCATCTTATGCTGGCTTTTAATGTTATTCCCCAAATAAGAACCATATATATATATATACACTCCATTGGATGTTATTCTCCATTCTATGCCAATATTCCTGGCCACATGGCATAATGTTCTTCCATCTCTAACCCATGTACTTGTCCTCTCCTTCCTCCCTCTGACTTCTTCTTCCCACAGTCCTCTCTGCTCCTCCAGAGCCCATGCACCTTAACCCTGCCAACCTCTCTCTCTTTGCCCAATCACAGGCCTCAGCATTTATTCAGCCAATCAGAGACAATGGTTAGCAAGCAAGGTGATACAGCTTTACTTGTTGTACTTATGGCCTGGCACAGCAAGCAGGCCTCTGGGAGCAGATTAATTAACATTTAGAATACATAACAGATCACTGCAATATCTGGAACTATCTACTTCTACTGGAAAACTGAAAAGTCATGACCCACATTCCCACTTTACATTTCTGGGACTGATTTTTAAATGGAGTTTGAGTTGTGATTCTCCTGCCTCTAGGGTTCCTGACACAGAGAGAAAGGTATGGATATCCAGAATAGCTGATGATGTGGCTCTTAATAGAGTTGCCTGGAGCACTTGGGAAGTTCTACCCCTGGGGGAAGGGGAGTCACTCATGAAGGTCCCTAAGTTTACAAAGCAGGACATAAAGTGCAAGTAATTACCACTTCTGTGGCCACTTTGACCTCTGCCTTATGGGCACTATAAAATACTGAAGATGTATTTTTAGCTTGATAATATCCTGAGGAGATTGTGATGTCCAATGTGATTGTGGGAGAAGGTGGGCCTGTGAGTGGTCAGGTTACTGAGAGGAGCCCTTCCAAATAAGGTTAATATTAGGTCTCAGGGAGTTCCTATGTTCAGAAATGACAGTCTTAGCTCAGTCTACACTGTCCTATGAAAGGATTTCTGGTGTTTAGATAAAAGCCAGCATTCCTCAGGAACTTGTGAAACAGGTTCCTGCCAAATGGAGCTCTCAGCTCCAACACCCTGCTGCCTGCTTGCTGCAGTGCTCCTTGTCTTAATGGTCATGTACTAACTAACCCTCTGAAACATTAAGTCTCCCTAATAAACCCTTTCTTCTATAAGTTGCCTTGGAGGTGGTGACTTATCACAGCTATAGAAGACTCACTAAGACAGTGTTCTGTCTTCCCTTGGTGCAGCCTTGACAGAACAAAAAGCAAGTAGCCTTCCTTCAGGGTGTCAAGACCTAAGCACAAGGCTGAAGCCACTAGATAAGATTTCTCTGCTGGGATCTTGAGTCTTGAGCCTAAAGTCAGACAAGATGTTGGAATTCACACCCTTTAGTTCCGATGGCTCCCTGATGAAGTTAATGGAGACTTTTGTTATCACAGAAACCCCCAGAGTTAGCCACTTCCTGAACTTTCTTACACTGGATCCTGTGCTTCCTCTTCAACTCTATGATCTCACTAGCAACGTACAGTAAATTTGCTTTCACCATGGAAGTCCAGAATCTCTTTACATTGCTTGTAACAGAAAAATTCTAATGAATTCAGCAATTCAGCAGTTCTCTGGGGTCATCTAGAACATAGGTTAGTGGCATATTTTAAAAAATGAAATGCATATTATACATGATGTATACATGGATATGTATATGCACATGCATATATGAGTATATACACACAGATATGTATATATCTCTCTTCCTCTCCTCCCATACATATCTGTGTCATATATATGACATATATGTCACATGACATATATGACACATATATACATATATATGTATATATGTGACATATATTACTATTATATGTATGTAGAGAGCTGCGATGTGCCACGCCCTAAAGATGGCGCCGGTTTCCGCCTTCCACCAGCCCGACAGTGAGCGCTCTCAGTGGTAAACAAGTCCATATTTGGCAAAGACTGCTGATCTGGCTTGCTTCCGCATAGGTGGGCCTCTAAGATAGCACCACGTGGCTTTACTTGATTGGCTGTTCATATAGTATTTAGCCTGTGGGTTGGGTCTGCCCAGGCATTCTGAAGACTGTTTTCAAGGGACCTGAATAAACTGCTGGAGAAGAGCTTTTGTGAGTTGCGTCATCCTTGCTGGTCGAGAGGGACGCGACATATGTATATATATATATATGTTAAATGGAAGTTTAGAAGAGGCTATCAGTTTGTGGGAAGTCTTTTGAGTTTCCCTAGTGCCTTAGCAAATAAAATATATAAAATCAATGATATATTTCCACTTCCAATATTTCTTCTCTGTTAGATCATTTTATTATATCATGACAGATGTATCCTGGAGCCAGGCGTGGTGGCACACACCTTTAATCCTAGCACTTTGGAGGTGGAGGCAGGCAGATCTCTATGAGTTCAAGGCTAGCCTGATCTACAAGTGAGTCCAAGACAGGAATATACAAAGAAGCCCTGTCTTGAAAAACCAATAAAACAAAACAAAAAAAACCAACCCCCCTCCAAAAAAAAAAAAAAAACAAAACCAAGATGCATCCTGGGTGTGCAGTGAAAAGCAGCTTTTATTCACATGGTCTATGACATACCTCTTACTTAGTATTCCTTTCTAGTGGACTGTGTTTCCTTGATTTATTATCTCCACTCAGGATTATAAAAACATATTTATGGAAAAGGCTAAAAAGTTTAATCAAGGTTTAATTAACAGATGTTAACGATTAGGAAAAAATTAAATGATTAGATAAATTGACCTACAAACTGGTATGAAAAGGCCAAATCTCTCAATTTAAATCTAAGGAAATGAAACCTCTCTATGTCTCCCTGCACCCCCCATGTTTATGTCTGTAGCATATGCATGTGTGAGTATGTATATGAAATTATGCTACTCCATGCACACTTACATGGAGGCCAAAGATGGTGTTTTCCTGAATCACTCCTAAACTTTGCTGTGGTTTTAGATTTATTTTTTCTTATTTTTAATTATGTGCATATGTATGACTATGTGTGGGTATGTATATGTGAGGAGTGCAGGTGCCCTCAGAGGCCTGAGTCATTGGAATCCCTCAAACTGGAGTTACAGCAGTTGTGAGCTACTTGACATGGGTCCTGGGAGCAAAATGTAGGTACTTTGGAAGAGTAGAACACACTATTAACCATTGAGCCATCTCTCAAGCCCCATCTACTTTTTCATTATGATGTTCATTATTATTTTTAGATAAGGCCGCTCACTGAATCTGGGGCTTTGGTTTGGGTTAGTATATATAACTATAAAGCTTCTGGGGTCTACCTGTCTCTACTCACCAAGTATAGGGATTGAAGATTCATGAAGCTATGCCCACCTTTTTGGAGGTTCTAGGGTCCCCTGATTGGTCCCCATGTTTGCACAGCAAACAATTTTCTCACTGGAGTATGGCCACCTTTCCCTTCCACCTATTAATTTCTTATGTTTATACCTTATCATCAAAAATTCTAAACATATATGGTTTGATAACAAGCATTATTAGTTTTGTTTGTGATGAATGAGTCTTGCAACCCCAAAATAATGCCAATGAACTGAAGTGAAAATTCCCAGCTGCTTTGTCCAAGAGATGGCTGCAGGCTATGTTTACCCCAGGCTAGCTATGAGCCTGGCCCAACACAGGATCATAATTACTTAAAAGACTTTTAAGTTTTCTCTTCTGTAATTCAATCTCATGATTTTTGAGCCTGAACTTGGTAGAAAATAATGCTATAATAAAAAATATACATAAAATATTTTTAAAAATTTTAAAAACAAAAGCACAGCTCACACCGATCCCTACAGCATAATCAAAGTGTGATAGTTAAAACGTGTCATCCTAGTACTTGAGAGTTCAAGACAGCCTGGGCTACACTAGTGAGCAATCTAGTTCGAGAGCCTATCAAAAACATAAACAAACAAACAAGCAGATTAATAATAAATAATTTTACTTAAATTATTATTTATTACCATTTTGTGTGTGTGTGTGTGTGTGTGTGTGTGTGTGTGTGTGTGTGTGTGATGTGTTTGGGCAGACATGCATGTACTGCAGGATAGATGTGGAGGCCAGTGTGTAAACTAATGGAGTTGGGTTTCTCCTTTCACCTTTGTAGAGGTTCCAAAGATCAAAATCGGATCACTAGATCTTTGAGACAAGTGGTTTTACCCACTAAGCAACTCACCAACACAATATACAGTTTTGCTGGAACCCTCTTGCAGTGGGATCTTAGGCTTCATCTTTCCCTTTCCATTCTCCAACTAACCTAGTGGTATGCTAGGAATACAAGGACACCAGATGGAGCATCTTTCATCATTCTCCAACTAACCTAGTGGCATGCTAGGAATACAAGGACACCAGATGGAGCATCTTTCATCATTCTCCAACTAACCTAGTGGCATGCTAGGAATACAAGGACACCAGATGGAGCATCTTTCATCAGGTGCATAGACAGCCCTTCCACCTCAGGAGATGAGTAGGGACATGCCTATTAGAATGCTTCCTAAAAGTGAACCCTCTGGCTTTTGAGAGCAGAAGAGTTACAGAGTCTATCTCTTCCACATCACAGTGAGCTTTTATATCTTCTCACTTCCCTAAATCTATGAAGATCAATGAAAATGCCAGTCTGAGGCTTGGTTTCTAACCAAGAAAGGCATCTCTGAGGCTGAACTTTGAAATATCATTGAAAGTCCTTGTTAGATATAAGTATATACAAGTCTACGTGAGCTTACTAAAATGCTAAAAGAAGGGTGCAGCTTGCTTCAAAATTTGCCCAAAGTTCTATACTGATTCAAAGTTGACTTATTTCCATGCCTTAACCTTTAGAATGGAGTCATGGTTTTTATTTGTTTTCAAAAACACACTGCAGGTTATTTTTAAGATCCACGTAATTTTTAATTTTATGTGTGAATGTTTGTGATGAGTATATATATATATATATATGCACTACATATGTGAAGAAGCCAGAAGAAAGTTTTTAGAATTGATGTGAGAGATGTTTGTGAGCAGTCTGATGTGGATGCTGGGAACTGAACCCAAGAACAGTGAGTGCTCTTAACCTCCTGCAAGCCATTTCTCCAGCCCAGAAATATCCTAGTTAAGAGCATTTGTTTTGGATGCCCTGGCTGTAGAAGAAAAGGATCAAACAAACTCACCATGGACTAGAGAGATTCAAGAGCTGTCATCACCACTGACAAATGTACATTTTTGTGTTATTGTTTGGTATGGCTAAGATTAGAACAGTACTGAGCCTATGCAGTTCTGTTATTTATGAAAAAGATGGCCTTTTTCAGAGGAGAGAGAACTATCCATAGAGAAATTGTGACCTTTCAAACAGAGGCTCATATTTTAAAAATCAGAATCTGTACCCTTGACCCTGAAAGTTAGATAGCAAAGGCTTGCCCCAGGCATGCCCTGTTTCTTTTGACTTAGCCCTACTATGGTGATCCTTGTCTTGATTGCAGGCATGTTTTATTCATTCTAACATTTATCCCACGAATAGGGGTTCTTGTTATCTCCATGGTACAGTTGAGAATATTTACTCCATAATCACTTACTGGAGGGTAAGAGAGTCAGGTTTAAAAACAAAATTTAGGGGCCAGCAAAATGATTCACTGGGTAAAGGTGCTTGACTCCAAATCTGAATACCTGAGTCAGATTCCCCAGGCCCCCATGGTGAAACGAGATGACTCACAAAAGTTGTCCTTTTGCCTTCATACACTCACAGTGACACATTGCAGTACCTCACCATAAGTGTGTAACAAGATATTATTGAAAATATTATTGTGTGAAAATATTTTGTAGGATGTGCATATGTACATGAGATGTGTGTGTGTGTATGTGTGCATGAACACACATGGAAATGCAAGTGCACATGTGTATAACACAATGTTCATGTGGAAGTCGTATATCAACCTCACCTCCCACCTCGTTTTGAGACAGAGCTAATTCTGGTTTGCTAAACCAGGCTGGAAGGCATACAAGCTTCTGGGGGCTTCTCCCCTCCACCCCATTATTTCACCATAGGAGCACAGGAATTACACACCTGTGTTCCCATGCCTGTTCCTGTGTGTGGCATTTGGGGATTCGAACTTAGGACCTCACACTTCCCTGGCAAGTGTTTTATGCACTGATCCATTTGCCTAGCCTTAGAAGCCAGATTTTAAACACAGACCTTGTCCAATACCAAAAACCATTGTCTAATCCATATATTTTTACACAAATAACAAAAGCCTCTGAAAAAGTTACATACTGCAAAATACATATCCTCTGGTACTGGGTCCATTTTACATGTAGATTATGCTTTCCACCAATTAGCAAGTAACATACAATTCCTTTTTCTGAGCTTTCATTTGCTCATTTATAAACTATTAATTATAAGATGCGCACAGTTATTATTAAGCTTAACAAGAAAAATAAAACTAACATGTAGCATTTATTCCATTATTTCATTCTCCTCCCTTGAGTAGTTACTACACAACACTTAGCAGACTACAGCCTCCCTCTAATTTGAAAGCAGGACAAGGAAAGGGCCATGCTAAGGATCCAGAGGGAAAGACAGCACGCACAGCTTTGCAGTGTCTTGCCCTTCTCCCCAGAAGCATGATGATGTGCCATTCATTGTTGCTGTGTGACGTCCACTTTGACCTTCATTGCAGTTTTCAACGAAATCCGGTGACAGTGGTTCTGAATCTGTCGGTGGGCCCTGGTAGCATGGGATGATGTGGGAGAGGGGTTTATTTAGTGTCTGATGCCGTATTACCACTAGTAGCAGTCATAATAAAAATTGTGAAGTCCCTTAAATCATGACCCCAGTGTCTAGCAGGACAGGCTTCAAGTATGACTTAATTCATTTATATGGGTATTCTATTTCCAAGCCTTTCTCTAATGCACAGTTTGCTTTTTCATAGTTACTCTAGTTAATCTAACAACTAAGTAGTTTCATGTGATTTCTTTTCTTTGATGACAGACAATGAGGAAGTTCCTGGGTGCTTTGTAGGTCTGTGTATATCGAGAATTGACAGAAATTGGTACTTCCTGGAACCTTCTGAGTTAACGACCCCCAGGACAAACTTCTGTCTTGTCTTTCTTAGTTCCTGTAGCTCTTTGTTATGCCAACAAGCTCATTATTCCACTTACTAGTGACCAAGGGGATGGCCTTAGTATGAGAAGGTTTAGGAGAGTCAAGGGAGGTTGCTCGAGTATAATGAATGCGGGATAAAATTCACCCTACCCATTTATGTGTGGTTTTATAATTTAAGAAGGAATTTCTCATATTAGGTCTGAAGGCAATCTTAAAATGGGCTCCCTGAAAGCAAGGAACTCACAAAATGCCTCTTGAAAATGAGAGGGGAAAATAGTAATGAAGAAATGAACTTTGCTTTATATCTTTCAGCACTCTTTATTCTGTTTTATCCTTTTAAACATCACCATGGGCTGAGTGGTAACTCAACAGCAGAGCATGCACTTGCCTTGTAGATAGGCAAGGTTCAGGGTTCAAGCCTCAGGACTGAAAAAAAAATCACTGTGTATTTTTCAATTGAGACGGTCATATCTTATTTTATTCTTTATAGATTTCTCAAGATTGGAAACAAACTTCAAAACACCTCTCAGTAATCATCATGGAAATGAAAATCAAAGTGACAGAGACAAAGCAAACTCTTGTTAGGGTGGCTGTCATTATAAAACAAGAAACTGACTAATGCTCAGAGAGAAGAGAGCATGCTAGTACACTGTTGTCACAAATGAGACTTGGTCTGACCATGATGGAGGTTCTTCAGAACACTGAAAACAACTGCTCTATGATGTAGTAATACCACTTCTGGGTACATGGTCAGATGAATTGAGTCTTTGGGGATGGAGGCTGGGTGTGTAGCTCAGTAGTTTAGCTTGCACTTCGCATGCATGGAACCCTGAGTTTAACTCTCAGCACCACAAAAAGTCATGACTAAATTGAAAAGATATCTGCACCCTTCTGCTTACAACATGATTCACAGAACATGAAATCAAAAGTGTTCACTGTGGTTGAATAGATGTGTCGCATATACACAATGGAATATATTCAGCCTTCAGGAATCTTGATACTTTTGACAGCAGCGCTGATGTGAATGACATGCTAACTAAAATGAACCAGGCACAACAATCTAAATATTACATGATCTCTCTTCCATATGCAATCAAAAGAAAAACAAAAGAACTTACAAAAAACAGAGGGCAAAATGGTGGTTACTAGAGCTGGGGAGGTGGTGGTAGGGATGGTAGAGACATAGGCTGAAGGAAATAAAGGTTCAATTACACAAGTGAATATGTCTTTGACACTACTATACCTACAACATGGGATTACAATCAATAATAATGTATTATATAGCTTAAATCTGCTGAGAGCAGATTTTATATGTTCTCTAAAAGAAAGGAAAGATGATATTATAATAAGATTGTTTTAATTTTTCTACAATGTACATCTACAACAAAATATATTCTACTCCATCAATAGATAGAAATATTTTTCGTTAGAAATACAATTTAAAAAAGAAAAAATATAGAATGTATTTCATTCCACTGAAGAGACTATATAAGGACTTTTTCTGACTACATCATGAGAAAGCTATTCTCTAAGTTTGACAAATGCATAGAATCTTCTAGATCAGTGGTTCTCAAGCTTCCTAATGCTGCCACCCTTTAATAGAGTCCTCATGTTGTGGTGACCTCAACCATAAGGTTATTTTGTTGCTACTTCGTAACTGTAACTTTGTTACTGTTATGAATTACAATGTAAATAGTTTTGGAGACAGAGTTTTGCCAAAGGGGTCACAACCCAGCGGTTGAGAACCACTGCTCTAGAACATGGACTGTGAATGGGAGGGATTTTCCCTAGTTTTGTTTAGTTCTGCATCCCAGCCCCTAGTACAATAGACATGTCATAATTTTTATGAAATTAAATAATCATTTATAAGCTTCCCCTTCCTATTTCTGTAGTGAAGGTCTGTATCCCTAACCACACACTGTGGCTTAGTCCACTTTTTTTCACGACTCAAATCTTTTCCCTCTCTGTTACTCCTCACCATCTTTATTACTTTTCCTTTCCTGTTTGCTTACTTTCTAGCTCTCTCATAATCCACATTGACCACACCCCTAGAGGGGGAGTGTGTCTTTACATTTTTTTCTTTTGACTTTTTTACTTTTTATTGTTTTTTTAAATTTTGTGAATTTCACATCATACACTCTGTTTCTTCTCATTCCCATCTCCCCTCAGACCCACCCTCCACCCTTGTAACCTCTCCCAACATATAAAAAAAGGCTCATTGTAGCTGTAGTGTGTCTCAGTGTGTCCCACATATTCCATTTGGTCCACATTTTTTTTGCTTGCAAATGTTCATTATAATGACTCCTTGGTCTGGTATGAATCATCTGGTGTCTGCTACTTTGTCAAAATTGGAAACTCACTGAGACTCCTCTCAGATATACTGTTGTTGTCCTGTGTCATGGGGATCCTGTAGTTTTGGGTCTGTGGAACTGTCCTCTTCATGCACTCCAGCTGTTCATCCATTGGGTATATGTTGGTGTGGGCTAACTCAAATAAATCCCTGGTTCTGGGCCTGCAACCCCTGCATCCAGGGCCAGTTCTACTGTGCTAGCCAGGTAAGATGCAGGGCCTGCTTTCCTGAGTGCTACAGCAGGTAAGGGGTTGGACTAGTTCTCCTCCTCTCATGAGCCCATCAAGGGCAACTCTCCCACCTGCTACCTATGTTGAGGGAATTAGAGAGTAGAGAGGATTGCTCTCTTGACAATACCACCAAAAAGCACACAAAAAACAGGGCTGCCACATTCACACCCTTGGAGCTGGTTCACACACATCCCCCACTTCGAGGGCCAGCTGTACTGTGCTGTTCAAGCCAGGTGCAGGGTCTGTTCTTCCAAGTCCTGCAGCATGTGAGGGGCAGGGACAGCTCTCCTGCTCTTGTGACCCCATCTGGGCCAGATCTCCTGTCAGCCACTGATGGTGAGGGCAAAAGGGAGAGGAGGGCATCTCTCCCTCACCAACACCACAATAAAGCAAACAAAAGGCAGGGCTGGCTCTCCCCTAATCACTCCCTCAGGGCTGGATCACCCATAATTCCCATATCCAGGGCCAGAAAAGGGTTATTCTACTGGCTTGCTTGCTTCTTGTCCTGGGAACCCAATTGGTGCTTGCCTACTGATTGACTGGTGATCATCATTGGCCCCATGCACCAAACTGGTGTTAGTCTCTGGCTTGATTTTTTTTTCCCAAGAATGTTAGGCTCCTAATCATTCAGATGATCATAGGTCAGAACACTGAATGTAGACATAGCCTCTCTCCTCTCTACCACCTATTGATGCACATGTGACATAGCAGTCACATCTGCAATGCCTCTAAAGGCAGGCTTTACATTATTTTTTAGGCCTACTTAAAGATCCAAGAAATTAAATTTCATGTTGTTTATAAATATCTGATGGTTTGGATGCCTGTGAGTCATCCAGTTTCTAGATACATTTAAGAGGTGACTCTACATAGTTCTGTCTATAGACGTACATACTAGACAATCTTACACCTCTCTTGTGAAAGAGACAAACTCACATGTGGTAATCTCAGGCTCCTTTAACTCCCTCTTTTGTATTTGTGTGACTGAATGCAATGGGTTCATAATTTCGTGAGTGCAGAGCTAGACTAACACAGCAAAGACAATGGGTGATGAAAGCTTTATAATCTAAGCAGCAAGGAGGACAGCAAGTTGTTCTTGCCAAAGTGATGCCCTCTTCCAAGGAAGCATGGAGATTCTACTCATGGAGCCTATATGTTCAAATAAAATTCGATCTATACCAATGTATGCTGAGCTTAAAGTCATGCAAAGGAATGGATGGGCAGGAGTCATGTGCAGGATGCTCCATAAAGTTTTAGGTGAAAATAAAGGAAAAGCTACTTTGAAGGAGCGTTACTACCAGAGTCTACCCCTCCGCAGATGCCTGATTCATTTAGTGGCATCACATGTTTGCAATGAACTGAATTATGTAAAAGCCACAGTGTGTTTTACAATCTGCATGTGCCTGCCATGAAAATGTAATAATTTATGTACAGGTGGTTTCCAAAGTGTGCAGGAATCTGGAAAATACAGCTCTTACAAGCATACTTGTTTTCTACTTAATATTTCTCTTTTCCATTCAAATGAGTAAGATAGAATCCGCAGTAAGGTTGCATAAATATTTTATATAAAAACAGCTTGTTTGACTCTTTTCTTTCTTCTCTGCCACCCATAGAGTGATAACGAAATATGCCAAACTGAATTTCCTTTCAGGTGGTGTGTGTGTGTGTGTGTGTGTGTGTGTGTGTGTGTTCAATTTTATTTTCCTGGTTGGTGGTTGTTGTGTTAAAATAGCATCTCACTATGTTTCCCAAGCTGACCTCACATTCTATCTCTTGGCAAAAAAAAAAAAAAAAAAAAAAAAGGCCGTTGCTTCAACTATAGACAGACTTCTGTTCAAAAAGAACAAAACTTGGAAGCAGGCAAGTCAACAGCCTAGCTCTGCCAATACAGGGTAGGTAAGTCCTTCATAATTCCTGCTCTACAATCAATGTCAGAGAAACGGGGTCAAACCGCTGAACATTGATGTTGTAATGTATAGAGAGAAAATGGGAACTGTCGAGGCAGCCATGGGTATGTCATTTCTTAGTTTTGGAAGCTGCGGGCCTGGCACTTCCTATATAATCAGATATATTTATCCCTCTCAGGTCTCTGAGGTGGTTGATGAATAGATAGCTAGAGTCTCATAGTTAAATTTTGAGTTGTTTAGAAATCAAGAGGGCGTTCTGGATCTAAGAAGATGTTTTTAAAATTGTGATGCAAGTTAGTATGAAAGCTGAGTTAGATAGAGAACTTTAAACTCATGGAGATAGTTAGATAGTATAATGTTAAAGTCAGGGACCAAATACATATGGTCTGGACATTGAGAATGTATGCTAAGCCATATAACTCTCAGAATTGTGGCCTATTTATTTCAGTTGTTTTGTACTGTATTTATTGTTATAAGAGAAAGAACCATTTGTTGGACTGAAAAAACAAAGAATTATGCATTCTGGGGGAAGGGTAAGAGGGTAGGAGGGTGGGGCTGGGAAGGGTGGAGGGAGAGGGCTGTGATGGAGATGTAACTTGAAGTAATAAATAAACATTAAAAAAAACTTTTACAGAGATATGCTGGGAAACCACACTAGTAACCTAGATGGTTGGTAAGGATATATCAAGATGTACTCTTCCATTCTCCTGTGGGAGTGAAATAATTGTTGTGTAGGGGAACTTCTCAATTCCTCACAAAATATTATATGCAAATACCCTTTAAATAGGCAGTTTCACAACTCAGTATTACTACATGACAGAGATATAAGAAAAATGCACGTTCAAAACTTTTATAGTTCAGAGACATTCTTCCAGAAGAAGACTAGAAATACCTCAGGGTTGTCTCAAAAGTGACTATGCCAAAACCACAATGGAATTATTACACAAGTGAAAAAAAGAACAAGTGATATTTATAGCCCATGGTATGGTCTACAAAACTTACGTTAAAAAATCAAAATAGACTAATGTGTGATAGAATGCTACTGCTTATTGAAAGGAAAATATATGGGCATGAAGGCATACATGATATTTTAAAAAGGACAATAGAGGAATAAATCTTAATTAATTACTTTAAGTCATCAATAAATTGGCGGGAAAACATGAAGTATAAGGGACATGGGTTGCAGATAGATTTCCTTGATTATATTCTGTACTTTTGGATTTGCTTTTAGAACTAGATGTGTGTTCAACATAATTACAAAGTAAAATTTAAATGAACACAATTTTTATATAAAACATATTTTTTTCTGTTATTTTTAAAATGTATTTATTTATTGCTTCAGGTTACATCTCCATCATAGTGTCCTCTTTCCACCCTTCCCAGTCCTGCCCTCCCACCCTCTACCCCCTAACCCTTCCCTTCCACTCCTCTGGAGTGGAGTGTCCCTACATAACAGTCCCCCGCCCCAGTTCAGCAGTCATATGAGGGCCAAGAGCTTCCACATACACTGGAGGCCTACAAGGCACTACCACTAGGGCAAAGTGTCTCAATGACAGCGAGAGAAAACAAACAAACAAAAAATAATTTAAAAAATGTACCAATTGGTGGTACAACAATATCAACTAGAATTCGTTGAAATTAGTTAAAATGCAGTAGTTAATATTGTTTAGTGAGCACAGAGAGACAAAAGGAGCCAATTAAGTGTTTTGATTTGTTTACAGTAATTACACGTAATAGTGTTCTGTGAGGCAAGTAGACTAAATTAGAAGAATAATTATATGATGTTTATATTTTAGTATCTCCAGCGTTTTGGAAAAGAAGAATTCTTGGTGCCAGAGAAAAGTAAAAACCCCTGAAACCATAATGTACTTGAGTATTTGTAAAAAAAAAAAAAAATACAGTTCTCAATTGGCATTGGACTTGTCAGAATTAATTTATATTTTGTATCTCTGTTCAGTGAAAATACCTAGATATAATAAGTAGTAAAATAGCACCTCACCACCCAGATTATTATCTTAGATAATACTTCTACATAAAAGGAATGTATCTTAGAATAACTGAAAGGTGTGATGTGATCAATATACAAGTAGAGCTTGAAACCTATAATTCACAAGGTGGCAATGAGCCTCTCAAGGACTAGAATCATGTCAAAGGGATTTAACTTTCTCTGGCAAACAGAGATAGAGCATCCACAAAGGTGACTGCAATCAATGGAAACACTTCACTTCATGCACATATGCATGAGTTCTAGTAATGTTAAAACACCTGTAAAAGTAACTTTTATTGGCCTGAAGGAATTGTTGTCTCAGAAGCTTATTGCCTCTATCTGCTATTCTAAGCCTCTAAGCCTACTTCTAGAACCTTCTAATCTCTGTATAACCTAATCTAGGTCTAGAATGTTTTCAGTGTCTGAGATTTCTTGTTGAATAAACTCACCCTTTCTAGTTCTTTCCGAACTCTGAAGGTCTGGTTCAATTCAGCTGTTCTGATTCAAACGCCTTTCCAAACTGACTGATTTAATATGGCTTCTCTCGGCTTCTGACTGAATTGCTCTGCTTGGCCTCAGACTAACTTTGGCAATATGTTCTAACCTTGTGGCTCCTTCTCAATCTTCGGCTCCTTCTGTCTTCACCTGTATTTAACTTGTTCTCTCTTCAACCTGCCTCTGTAAAACTCTTTCAGTAAACCTGCCTCTGAATTCCACAAACTGAACTTTCACACAATTCCACTGTACTGCCTCTCAGCTCACTGAACTGACTGACCAGCATTGGCTTGAACGCAGAGATCATCATGTCTCTGTATACTGAGTGCTGGGATTAAACGGCATGTACCACCATGCTTGGATCTAAGCTTTTCTTTACCTGAAACTTGGTTTATATCAGGCTGCCCTTGAACTCAGAGATCTGCTTGCCTCCATCTTCTGGGATTAAAGGCATGTCTGTATTCCAGCTAGATCACACAGACCTGGAAGGTCTTTGGATGTTTTCTTTTGCAAAAGCATTCATGTTCTGAGTTAAATTCCTCTACAAACACCACTGTCAGTGTTTCCATTGGAGAGGATACTAGAGAACTGATTGATTTGAGAACTGTTGAATGAAGGAGATACTTGAATACACGTTTTGCCTTTCCTGTAAAACAATACCCCTAAAAAAATGCATTGTAGATAAGGAGAATTTTTCCTTATGGAAGTGTCTAGCCTTGGTTATGAGGAATGTTGGATAGGAACCCTAAATGAGTTGATAAATCATAA
>CAJQZJ010004752.1:1343920-1439040 GCA_907164525.1 Lophiomys imhausi
AGAGAGAGAGAGAGAGAGAGAGAGAGAGAGAGAGAGAGAGAGAGAGAGCATCTGGGGAACAAGAAGGTTGCCGGAGAAGAAGCCAGGAGTAAACAAGGAAAACATGCCATGGGTTAGATTAAAGAAGATCCTTCCTTGTGGCCTGGAACATCGGCTTAGTTTGGAGAATAATAGTCCAAAGGCACGTATGTATATATGGGATCACATTTGGGTGATAGAATTATGAGCTAGCTTAGATGGGCTAGGATCACACAACCCAGGCCTAGGCTTGTTAAGGTCCACGTGGTGTCTGGGTGTATTCATTTATAATGGCGTGTTACGGATTAACACCAGTGACCAATTAAAAATAATATAAATACTTGGTAAATAGTTTAATTAGCTATTTTTTCAACACAAAGGTGTCCCTGCATGGAGACCTAGAATGCCATTTCATCAAGCTGTAAAGAAGAAACCTGTATCACCTTGGAGACCCCAAGATGTTAGAGATGCCCGAGTGCAGGATACCTGCTAAGGAGAGCTGCTAACTGGGAGTAGAACCAACCTAAGAGAAAGAAGTGTGTTTCAGTCAACAAAGATGAAGGAGTTGGAGATCTGAAGAGTGCTTTGACATTAGGCATGGAGATGCAGAGTTTGGAGTATGCCCAAACTGGTTTTTGGTCTTGTTTTGTTTCAGTGTTTCCTCACTATGGTGTATTTTCTTCCATTTAGAAATTAATGTATATTAATTTATATATAATGTATATATACATATTAATGTATATATAATGTTGGAAGTAATTGATCTGCTTTTTCATTTGACTTTATAAGGGATTATAGTTAAGAGGTTGCATGAATTTTATAAGAGAGTTTGAGCTTTGAAATTTTGAAGTTAGACTGAATACATTTCTGCACTACATTATGGCTATAAGCCTATGGGGTCAGGGAATGGAATGTGGTGGTTTGAATAGAAAAGTTTTGTAGACTTATTTATTTGAATGCTTGGTCTAGAAGGACTTTCACTGTTAGGAGGTGTGGCCTTGTTGGAGTAGGTATGGTTCTGTTAGGGGAAGTGTGTTTCAGTTCTTTTCTTGATCCTAGTGGATCAATGTAGAACTCTTGACCCTCCACACCCCATCTCCCAGGCATCATCTCTGCCTGCAACCCCAGACTACAGCCATCTATGACCACCAGGTGAGGCTCCTACCCCAATCCATTGGTTGCCTGGCAGTGTGCAGGCCATAGAGCAATGTAGTCTGGCCCCCACCTCTTCACCCAATCTCCTGGGCGCTATTTCTGCCTGCAACCCCAGACCCAGGAAGCCATCTGAGAACATCAGGTGAGTCCCCCACCCAACCCCTTGCCTGCTGGATAATGTGGGCAAACCCTACAGTAGTGCTGTTTACCTCCTGCCCTACATACCCCATCTCCCAGGTGCCATCTCTGTCTGGAACCCCAGACCCAAGCTGCCATCAAGAACCACCAGGATGCCTGATGCCACCCAGGAAAACCTGAGTCCTCCTGCAATCTGGGCCTACAAGATCTACCTGCAATCTTAGATGCCTACCCCCATCAGGAACAACTAAGCCCATCAACACCAGGACCAACCAGATGGCTAAAGGACCAGGTAGGAACACAAGCAAAAAAAAAAAAAAAAACCCAGGGTCATGTGAGACCACTAGAATCCAGCTATCCTACTACAGCAATCCCTGGATATCCTAATGCACCTCAAGTGCAAGAAAATGACCTTAAACCTGATTTTATGAAGATGATAGAGACCTTAAAAGAGGAAATGAATAAATTCCCAGAGAAATGCAGGAAAATACATTCAAACATTGAAGGAAATGAAATAAATCCCTTCAAGAAATACAGGAAAAAAAAAACAATCACACAGGAGAAGAATGTCCAAGAACTGAAAATGGAAACAGAAGCAATAAAGAAAATACAAACTGAGGCAATCCTGGAGACGAAAAACCTTGTAGAGAACAGAAACTACAGACATAAGCCTCACCAACAGAATACAAGAGATGGAAGATAGAATCTCAGGCCAAGAAGGTACAATTTAAGAAATTAAAACATTGGTCAAAGAAAATGTTAAATCAAAAGTTCCTGAGCCAAAACATTCAAGAAATCTGGGACACCATGAAAAGACCAATCTTAAAAATAATAGGAGTAGAAAAAGGAGAAGACTCCCAACTCCAAGGCCCAGAAAATATTTTCAACAACATCATAGAAGAAAACTTCACCAACTTAAAGAAAGAGATGCCTATAAACATAAAAGAAGCTTATAGAAAACCAAATAGATTAAACCAAAAAAGAAACTCCTCCTGCCACATAATAATCAAAACATTGAATTACAGAGCAAAGAAAGAATATTACAAACTGCAAGGGAAAAAGGCAAAGTAACATATAAAGGCAGACCTATCAGTATTACACCTGACTTCTCAACAGAGACTCTTAAGGCCAGAAGGTCCTGGGCAGATATATTGCAGGTCCTATAAGACTACAGATGTCAGCCCAAACTACTATATCCAGCAAAACTTTTCATCACCATAGATGGAGAAAACAAGATATTTTGACAAAACCAAATTTAAACAATAGCTGTTTACAAACCCAGCCCTAAAGAAGGCACTAGAAGGAAAACTCCAACCCAAAAAGGCTAACTACACCCAAGAAAAATACAGAAAATAAATACACCCAAAAACAAAGAAAATAAACACACATGCACACACTCTACCACCAATAATATCAAAATAACATAAATTAACAATCATTGGTCACTAATATCTCTCAGCAACAATGGATTCAATTCCCCAATAAAAAGACACTGGGTAACAGAATGGATTCAAAAACAGGATCCATCATTCTGCTGCATACAAGAAACACACCTCAACAACAAAGATAGACATTATCTCAGAGCAAAGGGCTATAGAAAGGTTTTCCTAGCAAATGGACCCAACAAAGCAAGCAGGAGTAGCCATTCTTATATCTAATAATATAGATTTTCAACTAAAACTACTCAAAAGAGGTGAGGAAGGACACTTCATACTTATTAAAGGAAAAATCCACCATGATGACATCTCAACATTTATGCCCCAAAATGGAAGAGCACCTCATTTGTAAAAGAAACATTACTAAAGCTTAAGTCACACATTGTTCCCCACACACTAGTAGTGGGAGACTTCAAAACCCCACTCTCACCAATGGGAAGATCATGAAGACAGAAACTAAGCAAAGAAATAATGAAACTAACAGATGCCATGAATCAAATGGATTTAACAGGTATCTACAGAACATTTCATCTGAACACAAAAGAATATACCTTCTTCTCAAGATCTCACAGAACTTTCTCCAAAATTGATCATATACTTTATCACAAAGCAATCTTCAGCAGATGCAGGAAAGTTGAAAAAAAAAAAAACCCTTGAATCTTATCAGATCACCATGGATTAAAGCTGAACTTCAGCAGCAACAGAAACAACAGACAGTCTACAAACTCATGGAAACTGAATATCTCTTTATTCAATGATCATTGCATCAGGGAAGAAGTAAAGAAAGAAATTAAATACTTTCTAGAATTCAATGAAAATGAAGGCACAACACACCCAAACTCATGGGACACAATGAAAGCAGTGTGGAAAGGAAAGTTCATAGCACAAGTGCTTTAATAAAGAAATTGGAGAGATTTCCTACTACCAATTTAAAAACACATCTGAATGCTCTAGAACAAAAAGAAGCAAACACATCCAAGAGGAGTAGATGGCAAGAAATAATCAAACTCGGGGTTGAAATCAATATATTAGAAACAAAGAAAATAATAGAAAGAATCAATGAAACCAAGAACTAGTTCTTTGAGAAAATCATCAAGACAGATAAACTCTTAGCTAGATTAACTAAAAGACAGATAGTATCCAAATCAATAAATCTGAAATGAAAAGGTGAACATAACAACAGACACTGAGGAAATCCAAAGAATTATAAAGTCTTACGTCAAAAGCCTGTACTCCACAAACTTGGAAAATCTAAATGAAATGGATGATTTTCTTGATAGATTCCACTTACCAAAGTTAAACCAGGATCAGATAAGCAAATTAAACAGTCCCACAAACCCCAAGGAAATAGAAACAGTTATCAAAAGTCTTCCAACCAAAAAATCTCTGGGCCAGATGATTTTAGTGCAGAATTCTACAAGATATTCAAAGAATTAACACTAACACTCCTCAAACTTTTACACAAAATAGAAACAGAAGGAACTTTGCCAAGCTCATTCTGGGAAGCCACAATCATCTTGATACCTAAACCACAAAAAGACTCAATGGAGAGAGAGAACTTCAAACCAATCTTTCTCATGAATATTGATGCAAAAATACTCAATAAAATACTGGCAAACCAAATCCAAAAACACATAAAGAATATCATACACCATGATCAAGTAGGCTTCTTCCCAGGGATGCAGGGGTACTTCAACATACAAAAATCCATCAAAGTTATCCACCATATAAACAAACTGAAAGAAAAAAAAACCCATGATCATCTCACTAGATGCTGAAAAAGCCTTTGAAAAATCCAACATCCATTCATGATAAAAGTCTTGGAGAGATCAGGTATATGAGGCCCATACCTAGAAATAATAAAGGCAACATACAGAAAACCTATAGTCAACATAAAATTAAATGAAGAGAAACTTAAAGCAATTCCACTAAAATCAGGAAAAAGACAAGGCTCTCCACTCTCCCCATATCTCTTCAATATAGTACTTGAAGTTCTAGCTAGACAACTAAAGGAGATCAAGGGGATACAACTTGGAAAAGAAGACGTCAAATTATCCCTATTTGCAGAAGAAATGATAGTATACATAAGTGATCCCCAAAACTCTACTAGAGAACTCCTACAGTTGGTAAACATCTTTAGCAAGTGTCTGGATACAAAATTAACTCAAAAAATTCAGTAGCTCTCCTTTATACAAAAGATAAACAGGCCAAAAAAGAAAATAGGGAAAAACTCCCTTCACAATAGCCACAAACAATATAAAATACTTTGGTGTAACACTAACCAACCAAGGAAAGACTTGTTTGAAAAGAACTTCAAGTTCCTGAAGAAAGAAATTGAAGAAGATATCAGAAAATGGAAAGATCTCCCATGTAAAATGGCCCTCTTACCAAAAGCAATGAAAATCCCAACACATTTCTTACAGGCCTTGAAAGAAAAATTCTCAACTTTATATGGAAAATAAAAAAGTCAGGAGAGTGAAAACAGTCCTGATCAATAAAAGAACTTCTGGATGTACCACAATCCCTGACTTCAAACTGTACTACAAAGCAGTAGTAAGAAAAACTGCATAGTATTGGCATAAAAACCAACAAGTTAACCAATGGAATTGAATCAAAGACCTAGAAATAAACCCAAACACCTACAGACACTTGATTTTTAACAAAGATACCAAAACCATACAGTGGAAAAAAGAAAGCATCTTCAACAAATGGTGCTGGTCTGACAGGATGTTTACATGTAGAACACAAATAGACCCATATTTATCACCTTGCACAGTCCAAGTGGATCAAAGACTTCAACATAAAACTGGATACATTAAATCTAATAGAAGAGAAAGTGGGGGGAAAGTTTTGATCTGATTGGCACAGGAGACAATTTCCTGAACAGAACACCAATAATGCAGGCACGAACTTCAACAATTAATAAATGGGACCTTATGAAACTGAAAAACTTCTGTAAGACCAAAGGCATTGTCAATAGAACAAAGTGGGAGTCCACAGATTGGGATAGGATCTTTATTAACCCCACATCAGACAAAGGATAATATCCAATATATAAAATGAACTCAAGAAATTAAATACCAACAAAATAAATAATCCAATTAAAATGGGGTATAAAGCTGAGCTGAGAATTCACTACAGAGGATTCTCTAATGACTGAAAAGCACTTAAAGAAATGCTCAACATCCTTAGTATAAAAGAAATGCAAATCAAAACAACTCTGAGATTCCATCTTATGCCCATCAGAATGACTAAGATTAAAAACTCAAGAGATTGCAGATGCAGGTAAGGATATGGAAAAAGGGGGAACACTTTTCCTTTGCTGGTAGGAGTGTAAACTTGTACAACCACTTTGGAAATCAATCTGACACTTTCCAAGAAAATTCAGAATAGTTTTACCTCAAGACTCAGCTATACCACTCCTGGGCATATATGCTAAATATGTGTCCCCAAATCACAAGGCCATTTCCTCAACTATGTTCATAGCAGCCTTATTTGTAATAGACAGAAACTGGAAACAACCATTGTCTCTCAGTGGAGGAATGGATAAAGAAAATGTGGTATATCTACACAATGGAGTACTACTCCACTATCAGAAACAAGGATATCACAAAATTTGCAGTCAAATGGATGGGACCAGAAAAGATCATCCTGAGTGAGGTAATGCAGACCTAAAAAGACTCCCAAGGTATTTACTCACTCATAAGCAGATATTAACCATTAAATACAGGGCAATCATGCTACAATCCACAGACCCAGAGAAACTAAGTAACAAGGATGGTACAAGGGATGATCCTTGAATCCCTCTAAGTAGGGTAAATAAAATGGACATCGGAAGTGGATGAAGATAGGGATCTAGACAGGAATTCAACATTACTATCATCTGAGAAGCTTAATCCAGCAGAAAATGGTAACAGATGTAGAGACCCACAGCCAAACATTGAGCGAAAAGCAGGGAGTCTTGAGGAAGAGTCAGGGAAGGTTTGAGGGAACTGGAGAGATCAATGACACCACAAGTAGACTCCCATTACCAATTAACTAGGACACAAGGGCCTCATAGAGACTGAACCACCAACCAAAGAGAAAATACATGGACCAGTCCTTGGCACACCACACATATGAAGCAGATAGACTGCTTGGTACTCAAGTGGATTCCCTAACAATTGGAACAGGGACTATCTCTGACTTGGAGGTTGCCTCCTCCTAGATCCTATTTTCCTAGCAGAGCTGTCTTGTCTTGCCTCAGTGGAAGGGGAAGCACTTAGTCATGATGTGATTTGATATTCTAGAGTGGGCTGGCACCAGGTGTGGGAGAAAAGTTTAGGAAGATTGGGTGAGAGGGTGGGACTGGGAGGAGGGAGAGGAATGGAGATTGGAATGTAAAATAAACAATGTTTTTAAAAAGGATGTAGAACTCTCAGCTCCTTCTCCAGCCCCATGTCTGCCTGCACGCTGCTATGCTCCTGCCATGATGAGGATGGATTAAGCCTCAGAATTGTAAGCTGGTGCCAATTAAATGTCTTCCTTTATAGGAGTTGCCATGGTCATGGTGTTTCTTCACAGCAATAAAACACAAATTAATACAACACCCAACTTTATGAAAATCTTTTTTTTTATAAACACTTTATTTTTTTTCTTCAAGTTACATCTCATTCAAAAACCCCTCCCTATTCCCCCCTCCTATCCCGCCCTTCCACCCTCTTCCCCCCAGAAGTTTCCCCTTTCAGTCCAATGTCCAGTTTATACATATTTGGCCCCTGACTTTAACTTTCTACTGTATAACCATATCCATGAGTTTAAAGGTCTATATCTGACTCAACATTCATATTAACTTGCAACACACTTTTAAGAGTATCTTCTTAGATCTATAACACCCTCTTGATTCCTAAACAACTCAAAATTTAACTATGAGACTCTAGCTGTCTATTCTTCAACCACCTCAGAGACCTGAGAGGGATAAATATATCTGCTTATATAGGAAGTACAGGGCCTGCAGCTTCCAAAACTAAGAAAGGACATACCAATGACTGCCTGGACAGTTCCCATTTTCTCTCCATACATTCCTGCATCAGTCTTCAGCCTTTGGGTCCTGTTTCTCTGACAGACATTTGTTGTAGAGCCGGGATTATGAAGGACTTACCTACCCTGTCTTGGCAGAGTTAGGCTGTCGACTTCCCTGCTACCAAGTTTTGTCCTTTTTGGACAGCAGTCTGTCTGCAGTTGGTGCAAGGGGTTTTTTCATGCCAAGAGAAAGGCTTGCCACTAATTCAACCATCTTACAGTGGAGGTTCTTCGATGTTTATCTTCTACTTGGAGTAGAATAGGGGGTGCTGTCAGGCACTGACATGTCTCGATATCAAAAAGAAAAGAAAAGAAAAGAAAGTCTTAATTTAAGATAACATCTTTGAATGCCATATTCTGCAGATCTCTTGGGGTGTTTGAAGATGCCCTATCCATCTCTTGTATTTAGATAAGCACTGTCATTCGAACAAAACGGCAACCAACAGACTGGGAGAAAATCTTGACCAACCCCACATCTGATAGAGGGCTATTATCTAAAATCTACAAAGAACTCAAGAAACTAAATGCCAAGAAACCAAATAATCCAATCAAAAAATGGGAGATGGAGCTAAATAGAGAATTCACAAAGGAGGAATCCCTAAGGGCTGAGAAATGTTCAACATCCTTAATCATCAGAGAAATGCAACTCAAGATGACCCTGAGATTCCACCTAACACCTGTTAGAATGGCTAAAATAAAGAGCTCAAATGATAGCGCATGCTGGCGAGGGCGTGGAGAAAGGGGTACCCTACTCCATTGCTGGTGGGAGTGCAGGCTTGTGCAACCACTATGGAGGTCTGTCTGGCGATATCTTAGAAATCTAGGAATAACCTTGCCTCAGGACCCAGCCATACCACTTCTAGGTATACACCCAAAGGACCTCTCACAGAGACATAGGGAAGTCTCCTCATCTATGTTCATAGCAGCCTTATTTGTAATAGCTAGAAATTGGAAACAACCCAGATGTCCCTCAACTGAAGAAAATCTTTTAAGAAAACAAGCAATTAATGAATGTGGTGTTTAGTTTGGTTTGGTTTGGTTGTTTTTTTGGCTTTGTCCTTCTGAAGCAATTCAGTGACTTGGGTATTGGATCATTCTGTACAAGTCCTGATAACCAGGTAGTGAAACAAAAACAATTATATACTTGATATTTTTTAAAACTCTTTTGAACTAAAAGGTTCATAATTCTGTGGAAAGCCCATGAAATTTCTATACTCAGAATGCAAAATTTTATAGAATTTGCCTCAAGAAGGTGTACCAGATAGAAATCATTTAGCCTGAGGAAGATGTCATGGCCACTGAGAAGTTAGTATAATTATATCACAATAGTTCTTGTTTTCCAACCCACAGGTATTTGGGCTGGTTAAATTGAGTAAGTTTACTGTAAGCTAGTTACATATTAATGGGATCTGATACAAAAAATGAGGCTGAGTTTTTTCCTGCTAAGAGCAAGTGGACACCTGATGAGCTGAGCCCTGAGTTCTTCACAACCTCCTTGTCTCTCTGTCAATGTTGTATGTCCATGTGGAGCTTTTTGCGTCTTAAGATAAAATGAACTCTGTTTATTTGCCCAAAGGAAGGAAGGTCTTTATCCTCTTTCAGGTTTTTTTTTTTGTTTATTTGTTTTGTTTTGTTTTTTTTGGAGAGGGGCAGCTCCTGTTTTTATGTGTGTTGGTTAGTGTTCACTGTCAGTCAGCCTGACTGGATTTAGAATCATCTAGTGAGACATACTTGTGGGTGTGTCTTCAAGCACATTTCCAGAAAGGATTACTTAGCTGAGTGAGAAAGACTCTGAATTTGAGTGGTGACGGCCAATCTGCTATGGGCCTGGACAGAATCAAACGTGAGGAAGGCTCACTTGTATCCCTGCTGCTTGTCTGCTGGGAAGTGAACAGGTAAGTTCTGCCATTCTCCTTACCGTGACAGATTGAACCTCTGAAAGTGTGAACCAACATATCCTTTCCTTTCTTAGATTGTTTCTGCCTGGGGATGAGAAAAGTCACCAATATAGTATGTGAGTTAACTTTCTGCCATTTTGCTCAAAGTCCTTATCTTCCTGTGACCTATATATCCTTTGAGTTTTACCACTGGGCTTTTCTAGGTCATATTTACTGACTTTTGTTCTTACTCTTCTCTCAGACCTCAGTGCATTTCTTTCTTTGCAGAATAAAAACAGAAGAACCTTTTCATAAAGTTAGAAGTAAGGTTTTATAAATATCAGAATATTTAAGAGTCCCTCCATACAAGTGCAACAAGATATTTGGTTAACAGATGGGGTGGGGAAAATTATGATAACTGAACTTCAGTTATAAAGAAGGACCTATCTTAAAATGAAGCATTCAGAATTATGCAAATGCATTTGGTACTGTCATTCATTTTGCTCTTTGAACTTTCTATTTTTATGTTTCAATTAACATGCCTTTCATTCTTATGCAGAACTTTGTTGGAAGAAGTAAAAGGGTATGTTCTTAGCCACAGTATTTACTCACAGCCATTGACCTTCTGGGACCCACCTCTCCATTTCTTTCCTTGCCTCTCTGGGCTGAAATCTCCACATAGATTTTTATGATCATTTTCCTCTGCCACATGTTCTGAGGCTCACCTACTGCATTAGCTACTACTTTTGTCACTATGACAAAATACCCTGAAAAAAGCAACTTAAGAGAAGAGTGGTTTATTTAGGCTCACAATTTAAGGGTTCAGTCTACCCAATGGAGAAATAATGACTGAGTTTGAGGCAGTGGGTCACCTTATATCTGCAGGCAGGAATCGGAGAGTAATAGATGCTTCTGTTCAGATAGAGTTCTCATTTTCATTCAGTCCTAGATCTTAGCCCAGTGAAATGTCATCCATATTCAGTGAGTCTCCCCAATTCAATGAACATAATCTACACAGCTCTTCAAGCATCCCCAGAAGCTTGTCTCCTAGGTGATTCTAGATCCCATCAGGGGGGCAGTCAATGTTACATGTCTTCATATGCATGTCGTCATGAAGCACTTTAGAATTGTTATTACAATAATAACTGATGCAGCAATCAGATCCCATGGAAAGCACTCATGCTGTGTTATGTTATATTGTCCATAGAACTACATTTTCAGGTTAAGAAAATGGATTTAGAAACTCAAATTCAAGAAGTAGGCAATGAAGAAGTAGAATAGACTCAGGTTTATATCACTCCAGAGTTCATGTACCCAATCTAAACAAAGAGTATCTGAAAGAAGCTCAGTGATGAGAGACTTCAAGTGGTGAAGCATGTTAGGAGTTTACAGGAGTAATCTGGGTAAGACATAGGGGTGAGTGCATGGGAGTTGGGAGAAGGAGCATGTGGCATAAAGTTACAGTGAGAGAATTGTCTATACTTGGTGTTTCATTAATAGGAAGATGGAGAAAGAATCAGGAAAATGCTACTACAGTACTTACTGGCCAGGGCAATTGGGATTTCCATCAAGGGCCATGGTCTCCATTACTAGAATCTGAGTCACACAGAATACAGGCATTTATTTGGGGTTAATATATTAAAAGTGGTTGTCTTAGTTAGGGTTTTACTCCTGTGAAGAGACAGAATGACCCCCCCGCCTTTTTTATTTTGGTTTCTCGAGACAGGGTTTCTCGGTGTAACTCTGGCTGTCCTGGACTCACTTTGTAGACCAAGCGACCTCGAACTCACAAAGATCTGCCTGCCTCTGCCTCTTGAGTGCTGAGATTATAGGCATGCACGACCCCATCTGGCTGATCATGGCAACTATTATAAAGAAAAACATTTAGTTGGGACTGGCTTACAGTTTCAGAGGTTTAGTCCATTACTATCACAGAAGAAAATATAGTGGTGTGCAGGCACACATGGCACTGGAGAAGGAGCTGAGAGTCTATGTGTTGACCTGCAGACAGAAGGAGATTGTGTACCACACTGGGCATAACGAGCATATGAGACCTCAAAGCCCACCTCTACAGTGACATACTTCCTTCAACAAGTCCACACTTACTCCAACAACTACAACTCCTAATAGTGTCATTCCCTATGGGCCAAGGATTCAAATATATGAGTCTGTGGATGCCACAACTGTTCAAACCACCACAGTGGTCTACTGCATTTTTCCTCTGAGTGACTTAGTTTTGTCCCTGGAGACTTTCTGTTGTGAAGAATAGTACTGAACCTAATCTTGATGCCCAAGGGTAACAGAGGGCAGAGACTGCCCAGACAAAAGAAATCAATGCTTTATTTTGAATCTCAAAATAGAGATTCTTGGAGTCTGTGATGTGTTAATGGTCTGAAATGAAGATTTTTTGATTTGCAAGATACTTGATTAATGGGAGCCATGAAAAGATTTTCTCAAAATTGCAAATCTCTGCTTTGAATCTTGAATCATACACAGATTGCCATAACAAAGTTTTATATTGAGCTAGGATAAAATGGTGATAGCAGAAGTTTCCACTAGAAAAGTAAAGGAAATAAAAATTTTTGGGGTGACTAGAAACAAGAATTTGGTAAACTTCTTGCTATGCAAATATGGAGGCTACACTCTTGATTCCTGGCACCATGTAAAAGCTTGGGTGCTCATGCCATGCACCTATAATACCAAGAGTGAGGAGGTGGAGACAGGAAGATACCTAGAGTTTCCTGGCTAACCAGTCCAGCTGAGTCAGTAAGCTCCAGGTTCAGTGAGATACACCTCAAAACTTAAGGTGGACAATGGCTAAAAAAGATATACACCATTGTCCTGTGACTCTCCATGAGCATCATGGGAGAGCACAGGTGCACAAACGTGTGTGAATGAGTGAGCGTGCACACACATACACACACCACACAAAATGGGTTTAATGAAGAAAGATAAAGAAAGCAAGTCAGCACTATTAAATTAAATACAGCAAGATGTGAGTCAAGTGGAGGGTCTAATCTATACTCTATTGCCACCCACCAAAATGCAAAGAAGAGAGAAGAGAGGGACTGGTGAATAAGGGTGGAAATCCCCAACTGCATTAGAATAATTTGTTCCCTCTCTCCTCCCAGAAAGCCTTCACTCAGCATAATTCTGGAACAAAAGGTCCCTTGGAATGCAGAAGGGAACCTAACAGTCATTAAGGGAGTTAGCTAAGAAGGGAGTTACATGTGTGGCTTTAAGGAACATTCCTCATTTCTAGCCCTTATGCATGGTGTGAAAGTAATCCAGAACTTTCTGCATATACTAGAGATGATGTGGAAGTGTGATAGAACTGGAGGAGGCCAGAGACCAGGATGCAGAAGCTGAGTGAGAGGAATGCCAACACCAAAGACCATTCCCAAAACATCAGCATGGAAAAAGTGGATGATGAGGGACCAAGATACGTCCAGCTATGCTTCTATCTCAGCACTAGTGACCAGTGTCTCCATCTGGATCACATAAAATGTTCCTATGTCAAGGAGAGGTGGCAGACCAGATCATAGTTTCCCTCCATGAGACTGAGCACATAAAGTACTTGAGGCATCAGATTATGTCTAATAAGACAAATGGGAAGGAAACAATGAAAAGGGACTAAACAGGTATTCAAAAGGTAGTTTCTTACCCAGGGAAGTGATGTAGGATTTGAATTAGAAAGATTGTGATAAACTTGAGGTGGGAATTGGAAGTATGGAAGGCTCTTTGGGCTGATGTTTGTGACATGGTCTGCTGAGTTACAGGAAAATATATTTACAGGTTCTGACATTGAGGGTTCATTTTGACATCTTTATAGATTGGTTCAAATCCATTTTGTACTTATAGTCTCAAAAGGTACTTACTTTAATTATTTGTTCTTGATGCTAAACTCACATACTGGATTTCAATATTAATGTAACACAACCTAGTAAAATCTGCATACCTTGTGAATGTAGATGCCCAGGGTCATATCTCATTGTAATTACACAGCAAAAACAGAGAATGTAAGAGAGTCAAAACGCTGGGAGTCAAAATGAAACTTCAGATTTTAAAATAAAAATATAGTTTGAGAATACATTTAGGTGAACAGAAAACAAACAAACAAAATGAAACAGAAAAATGTCACATTGGGTAGCAAATTTCCATTAGGTTTGTGCAGAACATTTGTTACAACAAACAAATCAATGTTCATACCTCATACTCGCTAAGATCTATTGCTCACTTAAGTTTCTTAATTTTTAACCAAGCATCTTCTTGTGTCTTACATGGGGTTCTGCATTACATTTACTTGTCATGTCTGTTAACTCATCTAGGAGACAACATTCCTAGCTTTATTAGGATACTTCCTGCAGCTAGCAAGCATTCCATTATGTGGATACATTATTCATAAACTGTATGAGCATATATTCCTAATAGCTACATTTATTGAGTTTTTCCTTAACAAACACAATTGGATTCTGCATACTTACTGTTTTGGTCCTTTAGAGATGAGCTGCTTAGGAGTTATGAACAGAAAGTTTTGTTTCTTCTGTGACTTACATCTCCATTTATCCCTGCTCTTTGCATTCTATCAGTAGTCTGATGCTTTGATTTTTCACACACTTGAAAGGCCAGGAACTGCCAGTTAGACCTATATGCTCATTCATTCTAGTGAAAGAAAAGTCTTGTTGTTTTGTATTATGATAAGTTGTCTAGACTGTTCTGGGTTATTTGTGCCTGTGAACAATGGAATCTACTTTTGCAGATAGACATCAATTAAATGAGTACCAAGAATATTATTTTATTAATGTTTCAGTTTGTTTCAATGCCAAGTTAGTTACTAAAATGAATAAATGAATGAATGAATGAATGAATGAATGAATGAATGGGTAAAGCCTCATAGTAGTGTGTGGTTACATCTATTGAACTGAGTATCAACATAGTAACTGAGGTATGCATTTTAAGCACATTGTCTCTGATGCTTAAAATAACTCTTCATTGTTATTCAAAGTCACCTTCATGTAAATCAATTGCTTTTCTTAGTTTTGTAGATTTTGCAGATAACCTCTAACAGGCCTATTGGACTAGAATGCAGTTAAAAGCAGATACTCTTAAAGAATTCATACTGAGTGTCTCTCAGGATTATAGAGTCTGTCTAACATTGTCCTCTCTAAGTTAAAATCTTTGCCAATTTGTGATATGAATCAGAAATCTTTTTCTTAAAGGAGGGTAGAAAGTATCTATCTTAGGCTTTATGTTTGATAGTGTCACTGCCATGACTTTACAACTATTCAAATTGTGCTCTAAAAGTACAGAAGACTATGCATTAGTGAAAATGAATGGCTGTGTTTAAACAAAACTTTATTGAAGAAAATTGGCAATAGATCAAACTTAGCCCATGAATCCTAGTTTTCTATGTGTGATATATGACACAGAATCCTGGAACTTCTTCCTAAAGGTAGCATTGCTTACTTAGCATTGTTTTGACATTACTAGTGGCATAACCAGGCCTTATCAATTCATCAATGAAACAAAGCTTTGCTAGGCAAATACTCTGTCATTGTTCTTAATATATATAATACAGTGTTAACTCCACAGTAAGAGATAGGCCTTTTGATAGCATCTATCACAAACTGTTTAGGATAATTAAGAAATACAAACTAATAGTTATCCAAACTTGTTTTGTTAGATACTAGCTTAGTGTATCACAGATGTTTTCTAAGTTAATCAGACATTAAGTTGGTAAGAGACAAACAACATTTGATTATTCAAATATATGGAGATAGATGGTCTTCAAAAACCTCAAGAGATCTATAGTATATGGCATTCAAAGATGTTTTCTTAACTTAAGATTTTTTGATATTGAGACATGTCAGCTACTGACAGCCCCCTACCCCCATTCTATTTCAAGTAGATGATGAGTGTAACCGAACTTTTAAATTATTATTTAACACTTATTTATTTATTACTAAATTCACTTATAACAAACACCAACAATTTCTTAACTATTTATCCTATAAATTCCTACAACCCCTTTAACCTATCCACTAAACCTATTGATAATTATAACAACTACTTTCATAACCTTTTACAATGATACAGTCTCTGGGGCAGGTACTCAGTCGTCAAGAACACAGTCTTTGTCGTAGATTCTTTAACGCACTTAGCAGTCCTTTTTCTGGATCTCTCAGATGCAGGTTCGTCAGGGTAAGTTGGTTATTGCAGTCTCACCTTAAATAAGGCTTCATGCTTTCTTCTCTGTGGGAGACCCCAGCCATCTGCAGGCCAATTTACTTCTTTTGAATCAGGAACTCAGCTGCTCTGCCTCAGTCCTTAAAGCCAGGCACAGTTTCCCCTAGGCCACTGATGGGACAGGTCAAACCCCTCCAGGCAAAAGCTGAGCCACAGGGTCCAGTCCTTGGCTTTTTGGTGTCTTGCTCAGGCTTTCTTTGCTCACCGGCTTCTTTCTGCTTCAGGGAGAGAGCTGGCCATCAATGGCCAGCCCTTTTTTCAGCAGGACTCTTGGAGCTCTCTAGCATCAGGGGCCTCTTCCCTCTCTCTGGGCTCCATGCACTGTCCTTAAATAGGAGGAACTCTGTTTCAGCTTAATTTGGGCTCCGCCCACTTAGCAGCTGAAAACAATGTCAGGCCAGATACTTTGTTTCTTCAAGTCTATTGAGTCTTTCCTGTTTTTCCTGACTTCAACCTTGTTTTTCAGTCTATTAAGTCTTTCCTGTTTTTCCTGACTTCATGCTGATAATGCTGTTCATGCCCCGAATTAAGAGACAGTATCAGAAACCCCTATATATTTTCTAAATCTAATTTATCTAACCCCTACAGATGAGCATTAAAGAATCCCCATTTGGAGATGGCTGCATTAGTGGCAAGCTAGCCACTGGGCAAGAAAAAGCCCTTGCTTCTACTGTAGACAGAATGCTGTCCAAAATTGACAAAACTTGGGAGCAGATAAATTGACAGCCTAGCTCTGCCAAGACATGATAGGCAAGTCCTTCATAATTCCTGCTTTACAATTAATGTCTGTCAGAGATACTGGGCCAAAAGGCTGAAGATAGGCAAGGAAGAAAACCATCAAAAACAGAAAGCTGGTGAAGAGGTATTTGAATGAGGGGGTCATGTTCCAGACCCACAAGCAGCAGACTTTGGCAGCTTCAGTCATGTGGTTCTGGCTTTAGAGTCAAGGATACAAGAAAGGTGTTATGAATTTCCCTCTGTGACTAAGAAAAGACACTGAGACCAGGCATATTTCAGGGGTGTCCTTGCATGGAGTCCTACAGAGGGCATTGCATGAAGCTGTGAAGAGACTTTGAATTTTGGAGTTCTAAACATAGGGACTGATAGATTATGGGGACTTTTGATGTGGAACTGAATGTGTTTTTGCATTATGATATGGCTACATGCCTATGGGGTCCAGGTAATAGAATGTCATAGTTTGAATTAAGGCCCCCGTAGGCTCATAGGGAATGGTACTATTAGGAGGTATGGTCTTGTTGGAGCAAATGTGATCTTGTTGGAGTAAGTGTGGTCTTGTTGGAGGAAATGAGTTAGTAGGGATAGAGTTTGGGGCTTCAGAACCTCAAGCCAGGCCCAATATCATTCTATCTTACTGCTGATCCAGATGTAGAACCCTCTGCTCTTTAGCACCATGTATGGCAGGATGCTGCTGCCATGTTTCCTGCCATGAAGACAATGGACTAAACCTCTGAACTCTAAGCCAGCCCCACTGAAAAGTTTTCCTTTATAAAAGTTACTGTGGTCATGATATCTCTTCACAGCAATGGAACCCTAACTAAGACAGCTTGCTCCATTTCATCAAAATGCCCTACATAAGAGTGAACGACAGGCCAGAGTCTATCTTAGGCTGTTTTGAGATTTCCTGTGCCAATAAAATTAATCATTTTAGCTTCAGGCAGACTCTTCAGACAAGGGCAAAAAGTAGCCACATTCTTCACCAAAATATCACAAGAATGATTTCTAGGCAATGTACTAAAATTCTTCACTTCTGAAACTTTTTGAGTATGGCCCCACAGTTCAAATCATCCTGAGTACCACGGTCTTCCATATTCCTACCAGTATGGCCTATTAAGCCCCACTTAAAGCATTCCACTGCTTTCCTAATCCAAAGTCCCCAAATCCACATTCCACCAAACAAAAGCATGGTCAGGTCTATCACAGCAATACCCCAGTCCTTAGTACCAACTTTTGTCTTAGTTTGTGTTTCATTGTTGTAAAGAGACACCATGACCACCTTTATAAAGGAAAGCATTTAATTGGGGTGACTTACAGCTTCAGAGGTTTGATACATTATCATCATGGCAGGAAGTATGCAGTGTGCAGACAAAAATGGTGCTTGAGGAGCCAAGAGTTCTATATCTTGATCTCCAGGCAGCAGCAGGGGACTGTCTGCCACATTGGGCATAGCTTGAGCATATGAGACCTAAAGTCTGCTCCCATAGTGACACATTTCCTGCCACAAGGCTACACCTTTTTCAACAAAGCTACATCTCCTAATAGTGCCACTCCCTATGGTTCAAGTATCCATACACATGAGTCTATGGGGGCCATACCTATCCAAACCACCACAGAGGCCCTATATATTTAAGTGAAATGCAAAATACAATAATATTAGAGATATCTAATATTCTACTTTTAGCAATGGAAAGATCATCTAGAAGAAAACCAAAAAGGAAATACAATTAAATTATGATCTAGAAAAAATGGACCTAACACACATTTACAAACATTGTAGCCAATGGCTGCAGGATACACATTCTACTCATAAGCACATGGGACATTCTCTAGGATAGATTGTATTATAGATCACAAAATTGTCCCTAACAAAATAAATTTAAAATTGAAAACACATTCAGTATCTTTCCTATCCATAATAAGCTAAAACTAGAAATCAATTAAAAAAAGATACTCAAAACTGAAAATCATGGAAATTAAACTACTTACAGAAAAATAATGGGTTATGGAGAAAGTCAAGAAGAAAATTGTAAACATTCTTGAAACAAATGAAAATATAGGGAATACAGCAAACACAGTATTAGTGGAATTTTATAGGAATCAATAGATATATCACATTCAAATATTAACAACTATTTCTACAACTCAAGAAAATAGAGAAAAAGAATGAATAAAATCATTAGAAGAAACAGTAATGACCAGAGCAGAAATCAATGAAATAGTGGTTTAAAAACAATATCAAACACTGTTTTCTTCCAAAAATTAGTAAAGTTGGCAAAACTGTAGCCAGACTATGTGAAAGAGAAAGAATGCCCAAATAAAATCAGAGATGGAAAGGGAGATACCACAGATACCATAAACACAAAAGACAATTAGGCACTAATTTGAACAACTGTACCTCACTCAATTCAATAATATAAAATAAATGGACACAATCTTGGGAATATATAATATATTAGACAGAATCATGAAAAATAGGAAACTTGAACATATCACTAAGAAGGAATGTGACTAAATTATAATAATATCCCTTCTCAAACAAAAGCCTGGAACCAGTTTCTCAGCTGACTTCTACCAAACTAATTCCAATCCTTGAATAAATTCTTTCATACTCAGTGAATAAATCCCAGATTTCAAAACAAGATAGAAAATTACACACTGATATCTTGAACCAAGATACAAACAATACCTCAACAAAATACAAGTAAGTCAATTCTAACAACAAATTAAAAATATTGTTCACTGTGACCAAGTAAATGTTATACAGGGATGTAAGTATAGTTCAACACACGCAAGCCAATAAATGTGCTTTGTCACATCAATACAATGAAGAATAAAAGTCATATGGACATCTCAGGAGATGTAGAAGAGACTTCTGTTCATGATAAAAGTGAATAAATTAGGTCTAGAATTAACATATGAAAACAACAACAAAAGCTGTATACAATAAATCAGTAGCTAATATAAGACTGTGGCTTTTAATATTTCTGGGAAATAAACTTTAAAACATAAAATGCAAAAATTCTTTTATTTATTTTACTTTAGAAATGCTTTAAAACTTAAGTGAACAACAGCCACCCACAACAAATTCTGTAATGGTTAGAATATAAAACGAGCCTTTAAACCTGTGTTTAAGTTTTGATACCCAAAGCAATGTCCAGATGTGGGACTTTGGAGGAGTGGATGGATCCCAGGGGCTTTAACCTAATAATCAACAGAGTATTCCATTGAAGAATACAAAATTTATGGAATTAATGATAAAGGATAAGAATTATGAGAGGGTCTCTAATTATGAGGAATGTTACTCTTGAAGGATATACCTTGGCTTACAGCCTCTTTTTCCTCTCATATTCTCTCTCTGTCTGTCTCCTTATCTCTGTCTCTGTCCCTCTGTCTCTCTGTCTCTCTCTGTCTCTGTCCCTCTGTCTCTCTGTCTCTCTCTGTCTCTGTCTCTTTCTGTCTCTCTGTCTCTGTCTCTCTCTCTGTTTCTTCTTTCTGGTTGTCATGAAGTAAGCAGCCACATGCTCCTGCCACTATATTCTTCTGCATTAGCACATGAGCATAGTAATAGAGTCAGCCAAGTGTAAATCAAAACTTCTGAAAGTTTGAGCTAGAAGTATTTCATCCTTTAAGTATGTTAACTCATGCATTTTTGATATTATGACAAAACAAAACAACAAAACCCTTCAACTAACTCAAAATGTTACAAGCTATATCCAATTTGTAATTAAGTAGTTGTCAGTAATAGTATAAAGAAGAGATTAATTAAATTATGTTATTCACATGTATAAAGCTAAATAATGAGTTTCACAAATATTGGTGATATAGTTGTATAGTGTTACTATGAAAAGGCAACATATACAAGTAAAAATGATTAAGATATAAAGGTTTATGTGAGCAATGGTAATGCATGATATAAACTCTTACACAAATCTTTTTATTTTATTTTTATCTTTTATGTTTATTTATTACTTCAAATTACAACTCTATCACAGTCTCCTCCCTTCATGCCTACTGATCCCACCCTCCCTCTCTGTCCTCCTTCTCTCATCTATCCTACTCCTCTGGTGTGGGGTGCCCCTACATTTCAAACGCCTTCAGTTTGGCAGTCATTTCAGGGCTAAGAGCTTCCTCTTGCACTGGGGGCATACATGGTAGCTCCACTAGGGCAAAGTGTCCCACTAACAGGTATCAAAGTCAATGTTTCTATTCCTTTCGGCCTGTTGGTTGTAGGATAGTTATCCTGTACTATATGGCTAAAATCCAGTTATAAATTAATACAAACCATGTGCATCTTTCTGGGTCTGGGTTAGCTCACTCAGGATGAGCTCTCCTAGATCCACTTGGCAGGAAATTGTATGATTTCTTTGTTTCTGATGGCTGAGTAGTATTCCATTGTGTAGAGGTATCACAGTTTTGTTTTTTTTTTTTTAATCCATTCATCGGTTGAGGGACATCTGGGTTGTTTCCAGTTTCTGGCTATTACAAATAAAGCTGTTACAAACATAATTCAGGAGATGTCTTGTTGTTTGGTGAGGAATCCTTTGGATGTATGCCCAGGAATGGTATGGCTGGGTCATGAGGTAGAGCTATTCCAAGTTTTCTAAGGTATTACCAGACTGATTTCCATAGTGGTTGTACAAGCTTGCATTCCTACCAGCAATACAGGAGTGTTCCCCTTTCTCCACAGCCTCACCAGCTTGTGCTGTCATTTGAGTTTTTGATGTTAGCCATTCTGACAGGTATGAGATGGAATCTCAGAGTTGTCTTGAGTTGCATTTCTCTGATGATTAAGGATGTTGAGCATTTCATCTAGTGTCTCTTGGCCATTAGAGATTCCTCTTTTGTGAATTCTTGGTTTAGCTCTGTTCCCCATTTTTGATTGGATTATTTGGTTTATTTGTGTTTAATTTCTTGAGGTCTTTATAAATTTTGGATATTCACCTCTATTGGATGTGGGATTGGTATAGATCTCTTCCCCTCTTCCCAATCTGTAGGTTGTCGTTTTGTTCTGACAGTGTCCTTTGCCTTACAGAAGCTTTTCAGTTTCATGAGGTCCCATTTATTTATTGGTCTTAGAGCCTGAGCTTTTGGTGTTCTATTCAGGAAGTTGTCACATGTGCCAATGAATTTGAGGCTTTTCCCCACTTTCTCTTCTATTAGATTTAGTATGTCCAACTTTATGTTAAGGTCTTTGATCTACTTTCACTTAAGTTTTGTGCAAGGTGATAAAAATGGGTCTATTTGCATTCTTTTGCATGTTGAAATCCAGTTAAACCAGCACCATTTGTTGAAGATGCTTTCCTTTTCCATTTTACAGTCTCGATTTCTTTGTCAAAAATTATGTGACCATAGGTGTGTGAGCTTATTTCTGGGTCTTCAATTTGATTTCACTGATGAGCTGGTCTGTTTCTATACCAGTACCATGCTATTTTTATGACTATTGCTCAGTAGTATAGCTTGAAATCTGGGATGGTGATATCTCCAGATTTTTTTTTTTTTGTACAGAATTGATTTAGCTATTATGAGATTTTGTTATTCCATATGAAGTTGAGAATTGTTCTTTCAAGGTAGGAATTGCATTGAATCTGTATATTGTTTTTGGTAGGATGGCCATTTTTATTATGTTAATCCTATCTAATCATGGGCATGGGAGATCTTTCCATCATCTGATGTCCTCTCAAACTTTTTCTTCAAGAACTAGAAGTTCTTGTCGTACAGGTTTTTCACTTGCTTGGTTACAGTTACCCCCAGGTATCTTATATTGTTGTGGCTATTGTGAAGGGTGTTGTTTCTAATCTCTTTCTCTGCCCATTTGTCTTTTGTATAAAGAAGGACTACTGATTTATTTGAATTAATTTTGTAACCAGCCATCTTGCTGAAGGTGCTTATCAGTTGCAGGCATTCTCTGGTAGAATTTTGGGGGTCACTTATGTATACTATCATATCATCTTCGAACATGGATACTTTGACTTCTTCCTTTCCAATTTGTATCCCCTTGATATCCTTTAGTTGTCTTATTGCTCTAGTTAGAACTTCAAGTGCTATGTTGAAGAGATATGGAGAGAGTAGGCTTCCTTGCCTTGACCCTGATTTTAGAGGAAATGCGTTCAGTTTATGTCCATTTAGTTTGATGTCAGATAGTGGCTTGCTATATAATGCCTTTATTATTTCTAGGTATTGTCCTTGTATACCAGCTTTCTCCAGGACTTTTAGCATGAAAGAGTGTTGAATTTTGTTAATGATTTTTCAACATCTAGTGAGATGATCATGTGGTTTTCTTTTTCTTTCAGCTTGTTTATTTAATGGATTATGTTGATGGAATTTTGTATGTTGAACCATTCCTGGGATGAAGCCTACTTGATCATAGTAGGCTTGATACTTTGATACTTTTGATGTGTTCTTGGATTCAGTTTGCAAGTATTTTTTTTTTGAGTATTTTTGCATCTATGTTCATAAAGGAAATTGGTCTGAAATTTTCCTTCTTTGTTGGGTCTTCATGTGGTTTAGGTATCAGTGTGACTGTGGCCTCATGGAATGAATTTGACAGTGTTCCTTCAGCTTCTATTTTGTGGAAGAGTTTGAAGAGTATTGGTATTAGCTCTTCTTTGAAGGTTTGGTAGAATTCTGTGTTGAAGCCCTCTCTCTGACCTTGTGCTTTTTTTTTTTTTGGTTGGGAAACTTTTAATGACTGTTTCTATTTCCTTAGGGGTTATAGGAATGTTCAATTTGTTAACCTGATCTTGATTTAACTTTGGTAGGTGGAATCTATCAAGAAAATTATCCATTTCGCTTAGGTCTTCAAATTTTTGGAGGACAGGTTTTTGAAGTAAGATCTAAAGATTCTTTAGATTTCCTCGATGTCTGTTGTTATTTCTCCCTTTTTGTTTCTGATTTTGTTGATTTGGGTATTTTCCCTCTGCCTTTTCATTAGTTTGGCTAAAGGTTTGTCTATTTTGTTGATTTTCTCAAAGAACCAACTCGGTTTCATTTTTCTTTGTGCAGTTCTTTTTGTTTCTAAGTTGTTGATTTTAGCCCTGAGTTTGATGATTTCCTGTCTTCTACTCCTCTTGGGAGTGTTTGCTTCTTTCTTCCTTTTCTTTTTCTAATGCTTCCAGTTCTGCTGTTAAGTTGCTAATATGAGCTGTCACAATTTTCTTTTTGAAGACACTTAGTGCTATGAACCATCCTCATAGCACTGCTTTCATTGTGTCCCATAGGTTTGGGTATGTTGTGCCTTTGTTTTCATTGGATTTTAGGAAATCTTTATTTCCTTCTTTATTTGTTCCCTGACCCACTGGTCATTGAGTAGAATGTTGTTCAGTTTCCATGAATGTGTAGGGTTTTTTTGTTTGTTTGTTTTGTTTGTTGTTGTTGTTGAAGTCCAGCTTTAATCCATAGTGGTCTGATAAGATATAAGGGATTATTTCAATTTTCTTATCTGTTAAGGCTTGCTTTGTGTTCCACTATATGGTTAATTGTGGAGAAGGTGTTGAAAAGAAGGTATATTCTTTTGTGTTTGGGTGAAACTGTCTGTAGATGATCTGTTAGGTCCATTTTGTTCATGGTCTCTGTTAGTCTCATTATTTCTTGCTTTGGTTTCTGTCTCCATGACCTGTCCATTGATGTGAGTTTGGTGTTGACGTCTCCCAATATTAATGTTTAATATTTAAAGTGGTTTAAGCTTTAGAAGAGTTTCTTTTACAAATGTAGGTGCCCTTGTGTTGGGAGCATAGGTATTCAGTATTGAGATGTCATCTTGATGAATATTTCCTTTGATGAATTTGTAGCATCCTTCCCTATCTTTTTTGATTGATTTCGGTTGAAAGTCTATTTTATTGGATATTTGGATGGCTACTCCAGCTTGATTCCTGGGACCGTTTGCTTGGAAAAACTTTTCCTAGCCCTTTACTCTGAGGTAGAATCTATCTTTGTTAGTGAGGTGCATTTCTTGTATGCAACAATATGGTGGGTCTCATTTTTGGATCCATTCTGTAAGCCTGTGTCTTTTTATTTATCCATTGATGTTAAGGAATATTAATGACCATAGGTAGTTATTTCCTGCTATTTTGATATAGGTGATAGTAGTGTGTTTCTTTTGGTTTAGGTGTGGGGGAGTTTTGTGTTTTCTGTGTTTTCTTGGGTGTAGTTATCTTCTCTGGGTTGTAATTTCCCTTTTAGGATCTTCTGTAGAACTGGATTTGTAAACAGATATTGTTTAAATTTGGTTTTGTCATGGACTATCTTGTTTTCACTATCTATGTTTATAGAAAGTTTTATTGGGTATAGTAGTCTGGGCTGGTACCTATGTTCTCTTATGGCTTGTAGGATGTCTGCCCAGGCCCTTCTGACTTTTAAAGTTTCTGCAAAGAATTCAGGTATAATTCTGATGGGTCTGCCATTATATGTTACTGGACCTTTTTGTCTCACAGGTTTTAATATTCTTTCTTTGTTTTGTACATTTGAAGTTTCAATTATTATGTAGTAAGAGGAATTTCTTTTCTGGTCTAATCTATTTGGTGTTCTGTATGCCTGTTGAAATTTTACTGGCTTCTCTTTCTTAGGTTTGGGAAATTTTCTTCTATGATTTTGTTGAAAATGTTTCCTGGACCTTGGAGTTAGGAGTCTTCTCTTTCATCTATATCTATAATTCTTAGGTTACATCTTTTCATTGTGTCCTGATTTCTTGAATGTTATGGGTGAGGAATTTTTTAGAGTTCTCATTTTCTTCAGTTGTTGTATTGATTTCTTCTATCAAGTCTTCCATGCCTGAGGGTTCTGCCTTCCATCTCTTGTATCTTGTTTGTGATACTCATGTCTGTAGTTCCTGTCCAACTGGGTACTCAGGTCAGGGGTTAGGGTGGGATGAGTTTACCCCACCTACAGAATCCTGAGATCCATCTGGTCTTCTTAGTGATGTTGGTGGGGATCAGTAGGGCACAGACTGTAGGCTAGAGCTGCAGTTCACTTGCAACTTAGGTGCCAGGACTGTGATTGTGGACCTCCCAAGCTGATCTCTAGGGGCATTCTGGTTCAAAGTGAGTCTTGCAGCCAGAAGCACTGTGATCTGGTACAGCCCATGTTACCCAGGCAGTGTGCAATGGTCCAGGACTGTTTCATTGCTCTGGGGTTGGAGCTCTCTGTGTTGTAGACTGGTGTTCAGCTGAGGGGCAAGGCAGGTGCCAGTAGGGAGTTCCGATGTGGAGTCCACAACCTGCCCACAGTGCTTAGATTCAGAGAAACTCAGCTGCCTTTACCCAGTCAGAATCACTGTGATCCAGTCCAGCCTGCCTGAGGTGGCATGGCTTCTAGCAGTTTCCTTTAAGCTAGGGCATCAGGACTGCGGTCAGGGCCGTGGTTTTGATTTTCCCAGGCTGGTGTCAGAGGGATCCCAATTGCAACCTGTGCCTCTCAGTCAGAAACTCTGTGATCCAGTACAACCCACTCATGCGGCACACAATGGTTCAGAACTGTCACTGTTCTAGGCTGAGATCTAGATGCTGTAGATTGAGGCTGTAGACTGAGTGCCCTGCCAAAGTGGGCATGGGCAGGGAGTTCCAATATGGAGTTCACAAGGTGTCTACAGCACTTGGACTCAGGGGAAGCTCAGCTGCCTTTTCCCTGCCAGAAGCACTGTGTTCTAGAACAGCTTGCCTGGGTTGGCAGGGCTTCTAACAGTTTCCTGGTAGCTAGGATGTCAAGACTGTGGTTATGATACTCCCAAGCTGCTCTCAGGTGAATCTCAGGATCAACCCATGCCTCTCAGACTGAAGCTCTGCAATCTGGTGTAGCCCACTTGCTTGGGCTGCATGCAATGGTCCAGAACTGCTTTACTTATCTGGCATGAGTGCCCAACAGATTACGAGGTGGGGGGGGGGGAGCAAGGAGTTCCAATATGTAGTCTATAACCTTTCCACAGTGCACTTGAGCTCAGGGAAGCTCAGCTTCCAGTCAGCCAGATGCTGCCAGGTTGCAAATCCCAGGGAGAATCACCCTCAGTATTACTGTAGTGGCTCTGCTAATCCTCTTTTGAGTGTCAGAATGCCTGCATGGAAGCTGCAGATTCAGGAAAACAAGGAGAGCCTCTATTTGGAGGTCGAACCCCCATCCTGAATTGATCAGATCTGCCAGCTCTTCCACTGCTCTGGGAAGTCCTCTGTCTCCTGTGTCTGGCATCTCTGTTCTTCCAGTGTCCATATGTCCATTACGGGGTTCTTTATTGTCCCTGTCTTTGCTGGGCAAGCCCAGATAAGCTTTTGCCTCTTAAACTGCTATTCACTAGGTGTATATCTCTGTTTTCCTGGTTATCAGAATGTGTCCATGTTTATTGCCACCATCTTGCATCTCCCACACAAATCTTTATACAAACATGTAAAAAGGGAGAGATTTCAACAAATATGTAGAACAAATATCTCTGAGCTTCAAGGAATTTTTCATTTTCTTTATTTTTTTCCTTAGAGAATGTAGATTTTTTTTCTCACTGAGAATGATTTTTCTAAGATAATATATATCATATAGGTATGAATATCAACCTAAAATAATTTCAACAGTACCTGGAATTTGTTCAAAATGATTCATTTTATTCTGGGTCATATATCTATGCTGGGGAGAAAGATCATGAATCCCAGGCTAACCAATGCTATGTAGTGAGATCTTGTTTCATCCTCTTGCCCCTATGAGAAAGACAGAAAAACTAAATGGATTTTAAAAATGTGACTCAACCATATATTGCCAAGAAGAATTGATATGCTGTTTTCCATTCTTTACACTTAACTGTAGCATGTGATGAAACATTTTAATGAAACATGAGTTGGCATAGTAAATTTTACTGGACAAAAACTTTAAGGAGATGTAGACACTCTGTAGAGACCTGTTTCCTCTTTGCCCAGCTGTATGGAGATGATAGAAATACTCCAGGTGGTGGAGCTGCAAGATAGAAAAGTCTGGCTCCATCAATTGCCATTTGTAGAAAAGTCAACTTCTAAGTAGATATGCCCATTCTTAATCTTCAACTATAGAAGAAATAATCCTGAAAATACCTTTGAGCTGTTATGCATTTTGAAGCATATATGGATACCCTAGTAATATACTTCACCTAGCAAAGATGAGCTCCTAAATATTTTCTTCAATAGAATGAGACTGTATATCATTTATTGGATTACAATGAATTAAAATTCTTCTGCTGTTGTAAATTGCTTCTGTCACCAACAAATATGATCTTTTATTTTATATCATTTATTGCTACAGTACTTACACTTGCAGGAAGTATTTTAGTTAAAATGAAAGATAGTAAGGGCTGAGGAGCTAGTCTGGTGGGAGCAAACTTGCTGAGTGTATGCCAGGATGTGAACTGATCCACAGCCAGCAAAAACAAACCAACCATCTTGGTTGAGGGGTTATAGCCAAGGCATAGGTTCCCCTCCCAGGTGTTGAAACAGGCAACTTCTTTGACAAAAATGTAGCTGAAAACTCTGTGAAGCACAACTGAATGTTTTGAAGATTTTTCAAACTGAATTTTAAACATTTTTCCCTTACTTCAAAGAAGGCTTTCTGTGAGACATTCTAAAAGTATGTCATGTACAATTCAATAAAAAAATTATGACTGTGTCCAAAGTAATGAGAAATATTAGTTTTGAATGCCTGGAAAGACATTTAGCTTCCTAAAGTATGAAAAGGGGAATTTTCTGTTTTTCTGTTTCTCTTTCTTTCTTTTTCTTTCTTTCTTTCTTTCTTTCTTTCTTTCTTTCTTTCTTTCTTTCTTTCTTTCTTTCTTTCTCTCTCTCTCTCTCTCTCTCTCTCTCTCTCTTTCTTTCTTTCTATGGTGGAAAACTGGCAGCATTCCTGTTGGGATTCTCTTTGATGCAAGGGTCAGATATCACACGTTATCTTTCTTTGCATATTCAGGTATCACTCTTTATCTTTCTCTGCATATTCTTGACCTGGCTTCAGACATCTGCAGCATGTTTGCCTTTCACCAGAATTCCTTGGAAAGAATAATTATATTCCCTTGCACATGGTTTCTAAAGCAACTTGCCAATAATCTTTTGATTTACAGCATTTGCATGACTAGTTTTAATTTTGTCCTTTTGGACTTCTAATGACCTGTGTGCCTACTTTTTACAAGGTTGTTACTAGAGAATGCAGAGATCATGTTCGGAAACTGCTGTGGATAGGACCTAACAGTAAACACACAGGGTGCAGTTGACTACTGAATAGTGATTTACTGTAAAGAAAGAATATTTCTTTTGGATTTCAAGAGCCCATTCCCAGACTCTATTCCTCCGACGACCAGAGTATCTGTCATAAGTTTTTCATTACTTTGCAGAATGTTGATTCAAATCCTTTGCATTTTATTTCCTTTTATTCTTCTCTTTCCTTCCATCCTTTTTTTCCTCCCTTCCTTCCTTCATCCCTCCCTCCCTCCCTCCCTCCCTCCCTCCCTCCCTCCCTCCTTCCCTCCCTCCCTCATTTCTTTCTTTCTTTCTTTCTCAGCACTGGGGATGGAACTCAATGCCTTATGCATTCTATGCAATCTCTCTACCTCAGACTTATATTCTCATTTTTAAAATGGGTTGTGTTTTATTGAATTAGTAAGGTATATACATTTTTATATATTAAAAAAAACCAAACTTACCTCAACAGAAATAAAAGAGTTTAAAACAAACAACAAACTTCAAAAGGTATAAAATGCACTTTGAAATTACACAAGAAATTACGAGAGGAATTTAAAGATGTGATGACTGCTAATTTTTAATTAGCCAAATACTTCAAAAAGTGCTGTTTACACTCAATAGCAGAATAGAAACTTTCTTAAATGTTTATTTTGACAGTAATAGAACAGGATTAGGATGGCCCCAGAATTCCAATCAAGTAATGTCCAGAGACCCTGTCAGCACCGGAACATGTCCCCTCTTGCCATAATCCTCTTCTCTGGATTATCTTAGAGCAACCACCCAGAATGGTACTGTAGAAACTGATGGACTCATTAGGAAGATCATAAAGGAATAAGGCCTATTAAAAGGATTACAATCATTCTTTTCTTGGCTCTCATTATGCATCAATGAATTGCATATGTAAATGTAATCCAAAATGCAGAAATGGTGGAAGCCAGAAAAAAATATGAATCACTGAGAAAGTAGAGGGGAAGGTCAGGCTTGGGTGAAAATTATACTTGTAATTTACTAGAGATGTTTTATCCAAAACAATTAGAAAATTGTGAACATACACACACAGACACACACATATACACACATGTAAACATACACATACATTCACAGACACACAGACACACATAAACAACAGATACACAGACACACACAGATAAACAGAAACACACACAGACATGCCCAGATATACACACAGACACAATCACACCCACACACACATATTCTCACTCAGACACAGACACATGGACATGTACACACACACACACACACACACACACACACACACACACACACACTTTTAATTAGCACTAAACATTCACTTATGTCAATATCATACTAGTAGAAATTTACTTTTAATTGTCTTTTAATTGTAGCTTCATGTACTCGTAGGCAGATTTCTTTCTTTCTCTTTTTTAAATAAATAAATTTATTATTTTGTTGCTTCAGGTTATATCTCCATCATATTGTCCTCTTTGCCCCCTTCCCAGTCCCACCATCCCACCCTCTACCACCTAACCCTTCCATCCCACTCCTCTGGAGTGGAGTGTCCCTACATAACAGTCCCTCACCCCAGTTCAGAAGTCATATGAGGGCCAAGAGCCTCCTCATACACTGGGGGCCTACAAGGCAGTACCACCAGTGAAAAGTGTCTCATTGCCAGGGAGGGAAAACTAAAAAATCAAACAAACAAAGAAAAGAAAGTCTATGTCCTTGTTCCCTTTGATGCCTTGGTTGTAGTATAGATATCCTGTACTATATAACTAAAATCCTACTATAAGTGAATAGATGCCATGTACATCCTTCTGGGTCTGGGTTAGCTCACTCAGGATGAGCTTCTCTAGTTCCATCCATTTGGCTGCAAATTGCATAATTTCATTGTTTCTGATAGCTGAGTAATATCCCATTGTGTAGATGTACCACAGTTTTATAATCCATTCTTTGGTTGAGGGACATCTGGGTTGTTTCCAGTTTCTAGCTATTACAAATAAGACTGCTGTGAACATAGATGAGGAAACTTCCTTATGATACCGTGCAGAGTAATTTGGGTGTATACCCAGAAGTGGTATGGCTGGGTCCTGAGGCAAAGCTATTCCAAGTATTCTAAGATATCACCAGACTGACCTCCATAGTGGTTGCACAAGCCTGCACTCCCACCAGCAATGGAGGAGGGTTCCCCTTTCTCCACACCCTCGCCAGCATGTGCTGTCATTTGAGCTTTTGATCTTATCCATTCAGACAGGTGTGAGATGGAATCTCAGAGTCATCTTGACTTGCACGTCTCTGATGATTAAGGATGTTGAGCATTTCTTCAAGTATCTCTCAGTCATTAGTGATTCCTCCTTTGTAAATTCTCTATTTAGCTCCGTCCCCCATTTTTTGATTGGATTATTTGGTTTCTTGGCATTTAATTTCTTGAGTTCTTTGTAGATTTTGAATATTAGCCCTCTATCAGATGTGGGGTTGGTGAAGATTTTCTCCCAGTCTGTAGGCTGACGTTTTGTTTGAATGACAGTGTCTTTTACCTTACAGAAGCTTTTCAGTTTCATGAGGTCCCATTTATTGATTGTTGGTCTCAGGTCCTGAGCTGTTGGTGTTCTGTTCAGGAAGTTGTCACCTGTGCCAATGAGTTCGAGGGTTTTTCCCATTTTTTCTTCTAGTAGATTTAGTGTGACTGGCCTTATGTTAAGGTCGTTGATCCACTTGGACTTAAATTTTATACAAGGTGATAAGTATGGGTCTAATTTCTTTCTTTTACAAGTGGACATCCAGTTGGACCAGCACCATTTGTTGAAGATGCTGTCTTTTTTCCATTGTGCGGTTTTGGCTTCTTTGTCAAAAATTAGGTGGCCATAGGTGTGTGGGTCCATTTCTGGGTCTTCAATTCGATTCTATTGATCTACTGGTCTGTTTCTATTCCAATACCATGCTGTTTTTACTACTATTGCTCTGTAGTACAGCTTGAAATTTGGGATGGTGATAACTCCAGATTTTTTTTGTTGTTGTTGTTCAGGATTGATTTAGCTATTCTGGGTTTTTTTTTTTTTTTTTTTTTGTTGTTGTTGTTCCATAGGAAGTTAAGAATAGCTTTTTCCAGGTCTATAAAGAATTCTGTTGGTATTTTGATAGGAATTGCATTGAATCTATACATTGCTTTTGGTAGGATGGCCATTTTTATTATGTTGATCCTACCTATCCATGAGCATGGGAGATCTTTCCATCTTCTAAAGGCCTCTTCAGTTTCTTTCTTCACGGGCTTGAAGTTCTTGTTGTCCTTTACTTGCTTGGTTAGAGTTACCCCATATATTTTATATTGTTTGTGGCTATTGTGAAGGGGTTGTTTCCCTTATTTCTTTCTCAGACCATTTGTTTGTTGTATAAAGAAGGGCTTCTGATTTTTTTGGAATTAATTTTGTATCTAGCCACCTTGCTGAAGGTGTTTATCAGCTGTAAGAGTTCTCTGGTGGAATTTTTGGGGTCGCTTATGTATACTATTATATTGTCTGCAAATAGGGATAATTTGACTTCTTCGTTTCCAATATTTATCCCCTTGATATTTTTTATTTGTCTTTTTTTTCCTTTTTTTATTTCCTCAAGTTACATCTCAATCGCATTCCCCTCCCTATTCCCCCCTCCAGTCCCACACTCCCACCCTCAACCCCCATCCTCCTCCCTTTTTTTTAAGTTTAAGGTATATCTTATTTCCCCCTACAGTGTCCTCTTTCAGTCCAAAAAATGGCTATTTCTCTTATAATAAATACAATACAAAACAAGAGAGGTAATTAGGCCACAGTTATGAGGGCTATATGGCTTAGTGTACATTCCCAATGTCCAGTCCATATGTATTTGGTACCTGACTTTAACATTCTAGTATCTAAACATCTCCATGAGTTTAAAGTTCTATGTCTGACTCAACACTCATACTAACTTGCAACACAATTTTAAAAGTATCTTCTTAGATCTATATCACTCTCTTGACTCCTAAACAACTCAAAATTTAATTATGAGACTCTAGCTATCTGTTCTTCAACTACTCTAGAGACCTGAGAGGGATAAATATATCTGATTTTATAGGAAGTAAAGGGCCTGCAGCTTCCAAAACTAAGAAATGACATATCAGTGGCTGCCTGGACAGTTCCCATTTTCTCTCCATACATTACAGCATAGTTGTCTTATTGCTCTAACAAGAACTTCAAGTACTATTTTGAAGAGATATGGTGAAAGTGGACATCCTTGTCTTGTCCCTGAGTTTAGAGGAAATGCTTCAAGTTTCTCTCCATTTAATTTGATGTTGGCTGCTGGCTTGCTCTATATTGCCTTTATTATTTCTAGGTACGATCCTTGTGTGCCCGTTCTCTCCAGAACTTTTAGCATGAAGGGGTGTTGGATTTTGTCAAATGCTTTTTCTGCATCTAGCGAGATTATCATGTGGTTTTTTTCTTTCATCTTGTTTATATGGTGAATGACGTTGATAGATTTTCGTATGTTGAACCTTCCCTGCATACCTGGGATGAAGCCTACTGGATCATGGTGTATGATACTTTTGATGTGTTCTTGAATTTGGTTTGCTAGTATTTTATTAAGTATTTTTGCATCTATGTTCATGAGGGAGATTGGTCTGAAGTTCTCTTTCTTTGTTGGGTCTTTGTGTGGTTTAGGAATCAGGGTGACTGTGGCCTCATAGAATGAGTTTGGCAGTGTTCTTTCTGATTCTATTTGTTGAAAGAGTTTGAAGAGTATTGGTGTTAGCTCCTCTTTGAAGGTCTGGTAGAATTCTGTGCTAAAACCATCTGGCTCTGGGCTTTTTTTTTGGTTGGGAGATTTTTAATGACTGTTTCTATTTCCTTAGGGGTTATAGGGCTGTTTAATCTGTTTATCTGATCTTGATTTAGCTTCTGTAGGTGGAATCTCTCAAGAAAATTGTCCATTTCACTTAAGTTTTCAAATTTGGTGGAGTATAGATTTTAAAGTAGAACCCTAATATTCTCTGGATTTCCTCAATGTCTGTTGTTATTTCTCCCTTTTCATTTCTGATTGTGTTGATTTGGGTTTTTTCCCTCTGCCTTTTAGTTAAGTTGTCTAAGGGTCTGTCTATTTTGTTGACATTCTTGAAGAATCAACTCTTGGTTTCATTGATTTTTTTGTATAGTTCTTTTTGTTTCTAAGTTGTTGATTTTGGCCCTAAGTTTGATGATCTCCTGCCTTCAGATCCTCTTGGGAGTGTTTGCTTTTTTTTTTTCCCAATTCACCCAGTTTAGCTGTTAATTTGCTAACATGAGCTGTCACAATTTTCTTTTTGAAGGCACTTCGTGCTATGAACTTTCTTCGCAGCACAGCTTTCAATGTATCCCATAGGTTTGGGTATGTTGTGCCTTCATTTTCGTTGGATTTTAAGAAGTCTTTGATTTCCTTCTTTATTTCTTCCCTGACCCAGTAGTCATCCAGTAAATAGTTGTTCAATTCCCATGTGTGTGTAGGTTTTCTGTTGATTCTTTTGCTGTTGAAGTCCAGCTTTCTTCCATGGTGGTCTGATAAGATACAAGGGGTTATTTCAATTTTCTTGTATGTGTAGAGGCTATCTTGGGTCCAACTATATGGTTGATTTTGGAGAAGGTTCCGTGTTGTGCTGAGAAGAAGGTGTATTCTTTTGTGTTTGTGTGAAAAGTTCTGTAGATATCTGTTAGGTCCATTTGGTTCATGAGCTCTGTTAGACTCATTATTTCTCTGTTTGGCTTCTGTCTTGATGATCTGTCCATTGTTGTGAGTGGGGTGTTGAAGTATCCCACCACTAATGTATGGAGATGGATGTGCAATTTAAGTTTTAGAAGCATTTCTTTTACAAATGTGGGTGCCTTTGTATTTGGGGCATAGATATTTTATATTGAGATTTCCTCTTGATGAATATTTCCTTTAACGAGTATGTAATGCCCTTCTCTGTCTTTTTTTTTTTTTTTATTAACTTCAGTTGGAATTCTATCTTGTTTGATATTAGGATGGCTATTCCAGCTTGCTTCCTGGGTCCATTTGCTAGTAAAACCTTTTCCCAGCCCTTTACTTTGAGATGGTGTCTATCTTTCTCAGTGAGATGTGTTTCTCGTATGCAGCAAAACGATGGGTCTTGTTAATAGATCCACTCTGTAAGTCTGTGTCTTTTTATTGGCGAGTTGAGTCCATTGATGTTGATGGATATTAGTGACCAGGGGTTGTTATTTCCCATTATTTTGGTATAGGTGGTCGTCCTGTGCTTCTTTTGGTGTAGTTGCTGTGGAGTTTTCTATCTTCTCTGTTTTCTTGGGTGTAGTTATCTTCTCTGGGTTTGAAAATTTCCTTGTAGGATCTTCTGTAGGGCTGGGTTTGTGGGTAGATATTGTGTAAATTTGATTTTGTCATGGAATATCTTGTTTTCTCCATCTATGTTGATAGAGAGTTTTGCTGGGTATGTTAGTATGGCTGGACACCTATGTTATCTCAGGGATTGTAGGACATCTGTCCAGGCCCTTCTAGCTTTTAAAGTTTCTGAGGAGAAGTCAGGTGTAATTCTGATGGGTCTGCCATTGTATGTGACTTGACCTTTCTCTCTTACAGCTTTTAATATTCTTTCTTTGTTCTCTACATTTGGAGTTTCAATTATTATGTGGCAAGAGGAGTTTTTTTCTGATCTAATCTGTTTGGTGTTCTGTAAGCCTCTTGGATTTTTATTGGTATCTCTTTCTTCAAGTTTGGGAAGTTTTCTTCCATGATTTTGTTGAAGATATTTCCTGGACCTTGGAGTCGGGAGTCTTCTCTTTCTTCTATGCCTATAATTCTTAGGTTCCATCTTTTCATTGAGTCCTTGATTTCTAGGATGTTGTGGGTGAGAGATATTTTAGCTTTCTCATTTTCTTTGAATGTTGTACTGATTTCTTCCATCGAATCTTCCAATCCTGAGATCCTGTCTTTCATCTCTTGTATCCTATTTTTGATACTCATGTCTATAGTTCCTGTTCTCTTCCCTTGATTCTCTACTTCCATTCTTAACTCTAACTGTGTTTTCTTTATTGTTTCCATTTCCATTTTTATAACTTGAATGATTTTATTCGTTTTGTACATTTCCTGCTCCAATTTGCTTGTCTTTGCCTGGAAATCTTTCATTGCCCTGTCTTTTTCCTGTTCAACTTGAGCCACTTTGGCTTGGAGCTCTCTAATGGTATTATCCATTGCTTTCTCTTGTGAAATTGTGGATTCTTTGAATTCCTTCATAGATTTAAATTCTTCTTGAAAGGACTCCATCACTTTCCATAATGTAGAATTGTCATCGTTTTCATGTGTTTCAGCTGTGGTGGGGTAGGTGGTCAGCACTTGATGTACTAGGAGTCATATCTCCCTGACTTCTGTTGTTTCTTTTTTTTCTCTGACCTTTAGCCATTTGGATGTTCTTAGCTGTCTGCTCCTGTTGTCTTCTGGGCTTGAATCCAAAGGGGACACTTTGGTGTAGCAGTCGAATTGCTTGGTGATCTTTTGCTTTCCACTGGCTGTATGGGGCCTTGTGTGGAGGTTCTCAGTGTGTCTCCGAGAGCTCACCCCTTCCTGTTTCATCCCAATTGGGGACTCAGGTGAGGGGTTGTGATGGTGATGTGTTCCTGTAGATTCCTGGGATCCAACTAGTCTTCCTATAGATGACAGTGTAGGTTGGCAGGCCTCAGGCTATTGGATAGGGTTGTAGCTCCCTGCAGCTTACATGTTGGACCGTGTTTGTGGTCCTCCCCGGCTGCTCACAGGAGGTTCTCAGGGTCAATGTACATCTAATAGCCAGACGCACTGTGAGCTGGTGCAGCCTATTCCCAGGCAATGAGGAATGGTCTGGGATTATTTCACTGCTCCCAAGTCAGAGGTCTTTATGTTGCACATTGAGTGTTCAGCCTTCAGTGGCTCTGGTGGTATGGTCATGTGTGTCCAGGCACAGATTCTGTGAACTTTGGAGGTCCCAAGGCCTGTTGGAGTCTTGAGAGGACCTGACTCCATGCCTGTAAGGTGAGTCACTCAGTAGTGCCTCCCAGGTCGAAACCTCACTGATCCAGGGGGTGTAGCTATATATGCTTAAGCTCTGGTTCCCCACTGGAAGGGCCAGTACTAGCAAAAATGTCTGATAATAATAATAAAGACCTCACAGTTTGCCCAGGGTTGGACCCTGTGGTGGGCAAGTCCGCCTTTCAACCATGTAGCCTTTTCTGCCACTCTCACAGCTCCGCCTATGTGTGTATGGAGCTGGGTTTGGATACTGGCAAATGGGGCCACTGTCATCCAAGTTCCTGTACACTGCAGTGGAGCATAACCTGCAGCCGGAAGAGTATCCCGCTGCTCAATCCAGCTGCAGGATTTTTTTTCCCAATGACTGTAAATCCATTAGAGGGGCCTGTCCAGCACCGCTCTGGGGGCCCACAGATATGTCTGGGCTTTCCAAAATGCAGCTGTGGACCCACTGGCTGCTGGGCTGATGCATTGTGGAGTCGTCAGCTGTTGCGCGCCCCACCACCACTGTGTGCCTGCCGCTCGTTGCTAAGAGTGTGTGGCACTCCCACGCGTCTGCAACCTTTTGTTAAATAGCCGGAATGCCTGCTTTGGATCTGGTGGGGGGTGGGGTGGGCAGTAGGCTGGTGAGTAACACTATGTGGAGTCCAAATCTGCCCGCTGGGTATTAAAGTGGATTTTACCCGTTGTCTCTCCTGGTGGTTCCCAATTCCCGGATTCAGCAGCTTCCATGCATGTCCGAAAGAGGGAGGGAGAGTCCTGCCCAGGAACTTGTAATTGTCCCTGTGTAGCTGGGTGAAACCCAGGTGAGTCGAGTCACTCAGATTTTTGCACAGTGTCTTATAACTCTGTGGCTTTATGGCTATTTTCCCCATGATCAAAATGCATCTGCGTGGGCTGCCACCATCTTGGATCCCCTTCTTTTTCTTTCTTCATAATGTGTGCTTTAATAACTTTGAAGTTCCTCAGAACGATTTTTAAATGAATACAAAAAAATCCTGGTGTGCTGGTGCATACGTTTAATCCCAGCACTGGGGAGGCAGAGAAAGGAGGATTTCCTGTGAGTTCAAGGCCAGCCTGGTCTACAGAGTGAGTTAAAGGATAGCCATGGCTACACAGCAAAACCTTGTCTCCAAACACCAAACCAAACCAAACCAAACCAAACAAGCAAACAACAACAACAAAACCCCCAAAATGCATAGCATACTCATTTTCTGTTGCCACTGTAATAAAGTCCCACATATTTAGTGAATTAATCAGAACAACTTCATCATCTGATAGTATGATAGTTGTGGAGGTCAGAGTCTGATAGAAATCTCAGGGGCTAATACTAAGTGTCAATAAGGCTGAGTTTCTTTCTTGGAAGATGTATGATTGACTCTTGTTTCCTTGTAGTTCCCAGATTCCGGGGCCACCTATATTTCTTGGCTCTTTGTCTACTTTTCCATCTTCAAAGTTCACAAAGGCAGATCAGTCCTGCCTACATCACCCACTCTGCTCTGCTCAAGTCAGTGGAAAAAAAATCTCTGCTTTTAAGAATGCATATGGGCCGGGCGGTGGTGGCGCACGCCTTTAATCCTAGCACTTGGGAGGCAGAGGCAGGCGGATCTTTGTGAGTTCGAGGCCAGCCTGGTCTACAAAGTGAGTCCAGGACAGCCAAGGATACACAGAGAAACCCTGTCTCGAAAAACCAAAAAAAAAAAAAAAAAAAGAATGCATATGGTAGCCTGATGGAGTGGTGTTAAACATTCTAAATGTTGATTGGTCCTGTTTGCTGTCTGTTACTTAATTGACTCTGATTTGTTAAATCAATGCTGAGGCCTGGAGATTGGCAAAGACAGAGGTAGGCAGGACTAAGATGCTCAGTCTTTTTCAGAGACAGAGAACATCTTGGGAAGAAGAAGGTTGCCAGAGAAAATCCAGGAGCAAACAAGGAAGACATGCCAAGGGGTAGATTAAAGAAGATCCTTCCACATGGCCTGGAACATCGGCTTAGCATGGAAAATAATAGTCCAAAGGGACATATGTATATATGAGGTTATATTGGAGAAATAGAATTATGAGCTAGCTTAGATGGGCTAGGATTGCACAACCCAGGCCTAGGCTTGTTAAAATCCATATGGTGTCTGTGTGTATTCATTTATAATGGTGGGTTAAGGATTAACACTGCTGAATCAATTAAATATAATATAAATACTGGGTATACAGTTTAATTAGCCAATTATTTTTTTCTGCAGTAGCCAGCAGGGCTGCCACACCAGCACTCAGAGTGGAGGCAGGAGGATTGGACTATGTTAGCAACTACTATAATGACCACACCACTATAATTTGATGGGGACAAGTCAAAGAAAAGGCTAATAGCACTTTGATGTTTTTATTCATAATGGTAGGTAATGCTGCTTCAGGTAAAGATTTAAAACATTAAAGGTGTACTTTTGTCCTCATCCAACATCAGAGACTTCCTTGTACAGCTCTATTCCTATGCCCAAAGGAAACATCAAGAGATGCCACATCAATGTCCTTCTTACAGCAGGTCACAGAATTTTTATAATCTTAGAAAAATCAGTTACATCCAAGGCTTGTTTTCTGCTACCATGAGCATTTGTAAGGGACAATGGTGACTCGAACTTTGCTTTTTCTTCTACTAGTTTGGTATTTTATCAGACTCGAGAGGTACCTGTTCATGTGGATTTTTCATCCTGTCCTGATGAAGTTGGGAGACTTTAAGCAGAGGTAATATCTAATATATCTTTTTTTTTCAAGAGTTGGGGACATTTTAAGACAGTGAGTGAATATTCATGAAGTGCTTAAAAAAATCAACCAATTACAGATCCCTGCTGAATTTATATACATATGTTGGCAACAACAGCAAATTTCAAGACTTATTTGATTAGTTGTCTATTAAATTTTTTAAATAGGGCTTCATCTAGTCCATCTTGGATTCAAATTAGATATGGATGAGACAGTGGCCTGGAACTCCTAATCCAGTCCTTATGGTTCTAAGATTGCAGGTTTGTGTGACCATGCAAGGTGGTTGGTTCCTGGGTCATTGGTGTGTTTCTCTCATTCTCTCCCTTCCCGACAGCTCTGTGACATTGAGCAAATAACTGCATGCATTCTGTAACTTCCGTTCTGTATTAAATAAAAGGCTTTAATTAATTAATTTCCAAGGTTGCTTCATCTTGGAGTGTTTGTGAATCAGTGTGAGTATCACCATAACACTTCATTAGCACTGAATTAAGACTTCCAGGATTATTGAACTACTCCAGGTAATTTAATAGTGCAAGTGGTTAAACACTAGACATTTCCTGAGAAGTTCATTTGTGACTATATCAGGCATACCTCTGTTAAGATTTATCCCCTTAGTAGGATGAGGTGGCACATGCCTCTTATCTCAGCACTCAGGAGGCAGAGGCAGGCATATCTCTGTGAGTTTGAGGCTAGCCTGGTCTACAAATTGAGTTCCAGGACAGCTAGTACTGTTACACAGAGAAACCCTGTCTCGAACCCCCACCCCCCAAAGATTCATCCCCTTTGCCTGAGTTTAGTGGAAGATTCTTAGCTCAAGACCAGCCTGGACTGAAGACCAAGACTAGCTCAAAACACCAAACAAGCAAGCAACCACCTGTAGTCCAAAAAGGTAAAAATCTGGGTTAGCTAGGGAAGGCCTTGGTTTTCTTTTGGAGGTATTTTATTTTATGTGCACGGGTGTTTTGCCCACATGCATGTTATGTGCACTGCTCATGTGCCTAGTCCCCAGGAGGCAAAAAAGAGGTTGTTAGGTCACCCTGGAAGTGGAATTATGAGCCACTTTGTGGGAGGTAGAAACCAAATCCAGGTCTTTTGCTAGAACAGCAAGTGCTCTTAACCACTGAGCCATCTCTCCAGCTCACAATTAAAAAAACAAAACAAAACAAAACCAAAAATGTATGCTGGGAACTTCTTAACATTCTCTTAAGGAGTATTGTAGCATTTTAGACTATCCCCACCTCTCACTGAACAACAAAAATCTGTTATCAGGACTTCTTAACTTTCCTAGAGATAGTGAAGTCTGAACTGCACATTTATTTTTGTCCTCTATGGTCCTGGGAAGAATATTTCACCCTTTGATTCCCTTCTTTCTCTTATCCCAGCTCTTCTGCCTGCTTCACAGGTCCTTCCTTAAGGGCAACCCAATGCTCACTTTGACAGTCAAGATTCCTGAGAGACATAAACCAGGCAGAGTGGAGGTCACTAGGAGGCTAGAGCCCACATAGTATCAGCATATGCAACTCAGTTCTAGGAAGAATAATAGTAGAATGTATGTATTTTACTGTTGTTTTATGTTGTTTTCTTCTGCTTTTCTTGATGTGAAGAACATTTTGCTGTGCATCTTTGTTTTTGATTTTAAATTATGTTTATTACTTCAAGTTACATCTCTATCACAGCCCCTCCCTCCCCCCTCTACTCCTTCTCCCACCTATCCTACCCTTCTGATGTGGGCTGCCCCAATATATGAGGGCTAAGAGTTTCCTCTTGCACTGGGGGACATACATGGTAGCTCCACTAGGGTAAAGTGTCCCACAAATAGCTATCAAAGTCAATGTTCCTGTTCTTTTCGGCCTGTTGGTTGTAGGATAGCTGTCCTGTACTATATGGCTAAAATCCAGTTATAAGTGAATACATGCCATGTGCATCTTTCTGGGTCTGGGTTAGCTCACTCAGGATGAGCTTTTCTAGATCCATCCATTCCGCAGCAAATTGCACGGTTTCCTTGTTTCTGATGGCCGAGAAGTATTCCATTGTGTAAATGTACCACAATTTCTTTCTTTCTTTTTTTTTTTTTAAATCCATTTGTCAGTTGAGGGACATCTGAGTTGTTTCCAGTTTCTAGGTATTACAAATAAAGCTGCTATGAACATAGTTGAGTAGGTGTCCCTGTGGTTTGGTGAGGAATCTTCTGGATGTATGCCCAGGAGTGGTATGGCTGGGTCTTGAGGTAGAGCTATTCCAAGTTTTCTAAGATATCACCAGACTGATTTCCATCTTACTTTAAATGCAGCATTCATTTTTATTGACACAATAGAAACTATAGCTATGAAAATAGACACAATATTTCTGATCCTCAAAGAATTCATATTTATGCAGAGAGAATGCACTGTAGGCATGGTATCCTCTGAAACTTTGTGTTTCTTAAAGTCACACATTACATGGACCCCTAGGTCAGCAGTATTAAGAGGTAGGTTTGGTCAAACAGGGCCCATGGAGTTTGTTAATTCTTTTCCAAGTGAAGGAGCAGCAAGAGAATGATCATTAATAGATACTCAGTGTGGAGGAGCTTTGATCTTGGACTTCCCAGTGTCCAGAGCTATTGGCTGTTTATATTGTATGTAATTATTTTGACAAGGCATCTTGTACAGTCTATGACCAGGCAGTAGGTGAACTTTAACATTCAAACAAATAAAACAAGTAAAAAGTAATCGATTTTCCTTCAGGAAGTTACTGGCAATGTACTGATAGATCCATATACTAATGAGGACATTGAGATTGCCAGCTACCTCACTGGGAACAATGTGATCCATTGTACCTGTTCTGCTACAAAGTTTTGCTTTAGGACTAAATGAACATTTTGTTGCAGTTGTAATGTCACACACATTCTAACAATCCCATTTTCCTGTAGCACTTCCCTGTCATTCTTAACAGCCATCAAACTTCATCTATTGGATCGTTCTTCATTTTATAAAATACACAGCCTTGGATTACACAGCTTAGAATTGGGAAGAATAAACCATGGGGCAGTTTAGCTTTGATCATGTGTTGTTTTGTATTTTGACTTTCTTCATGTTTTCTTAGAAACACTTTTATGTATTATAGCAGTTATCCAGGCTTGGGAAATATGAATTGTTCCACTAACACACTAGAGTTATCTCAAGAGCACTGAACTAGGCTATCAGTTATTTGTATATTTGTCTTTAAATGGCCAGAAGTGTCTAATTGGAACCTTGAGTCTTTAGATCCACACAATGCTTGGCACTTTAAAACTTCCTAACAAAAGTTTGGTGATCTGAGGCTGACTGAATACCCACTGTATCCATACAGCATCTCAAACATCAGTCATGAGAAATGTCCTAACCTTTGTGATCCACAGAATGCCAGGACCAAACATATGCATCTCTGATTCTAGCAGATGTGTTTAGGATAGCAAATAAATTACTCATTCTTTGCTTCTTATTAACATATTTTCAAAAGAATCACAATCTCATCTGTATATTTGTTTTCTGATACACATACTGATTTATGAAAACATACTGACCGGGCTCTCTATGATTTTCTACCTTCAATATTATGATTTTTTTCTCAAAAATGTTATCAGAAAATACTGAACACATGAAGAATAAAGTCACTTACAATGACTTGCAATAAATTCCTCTTTAAAAGCTGTAGACAGTCTTTCAGATATACTTAGTATCATAGAATGTTCATAAAAATATTTCAAGAGTACTAAAGAAGATTGAGAAGTATTTAGGATCAACAAGTATATACACACATTTGCAAATAACTATGCACATCCTGCTTCCTTTTAAGTTCATGGCTATTTACAATCTTTGCATATATAAAAATAAAATCTACAATGAAAAAAAAAAGACTCATTGCATACCATCAGACACAAAAGTCACATGCAAAGAAGGGAAGAAGCCCACTGCAAAAACAGAAAGCCATGACTGGTTTTGAGTTTCCTAAGTATAGGACACTACTTGCAGGGATATTTTCTTATTATTCTAAATCTATTGAGGTGGTTTTGGAAAACTGCCTCTCCTTAGAACTGCTGAGCACAAGCTGAACATTTCTTCCCTGAAATATTCGGGACCAGATGAGTTTGAAGGTTGGAGGCTTTCAGAATTTGGGATACTTCTATGACTTCACTGGCTGAACACTTCTAATCTGAAAAGCTCAACTCTAAAATGTTCCAGAACCTAAAACTTATTGAGGGTTAAATAACCCTACTTAAACTTTTGGTTTTGGATAGCCTGACAAGGATGTTCAGCCTAAATAGTATTTACTTTGTGTATTTTGAAACTCTTGGAAAGAACAAGGGGATTGTGTCCCTTTGGTTAATTTAATTAAACACATAATCATTATGATATACCTCTTTATCCCCGGTAATATTTTTGTTCTAACACTTTCTTTAGGCTTACTTTCTAGCAGTCTGGGCTCCGGCAGAGAAACCTCCCTGCCTCCCAAAGAACAAATTTTTGTTTGTCGCAGTCTATGGTTTCAATTTTCCTCAAAGGCATTTATTGACTGAAGTCTTGCCAAATTATCATACGATAGTCAAGACTATTTACTTACTTACTAGGACTTATGCCAGGATTTAGGTTTTGAAAATATGCTGTTTCTGGTTACAATGAGAAGTGGTTCAAGGGCCATAGCCTCATCTGAATTTTGTCAGCTGAAGCCCAACTATTTCAGATCTTCCAGCGATGCTAGAAATACAAGTCTGTGGGATCATGTTCTCTGTGGGGGCATGGGAGGGTCAGAGGGTAATTTTTCTTTAGTTGAGGAGAACAGATTGAGACAATGTGGGAAAGAGAACACAGGACGTTGTATTACTTTACCTTCCCCCATGGCTTTATTGTCTTCACACCTTGTCTCCAATTACTTAACTTTGAAATTGTGGGCAGTCTGTTATGTACTTAGGGGAAAAATAATCAAATGACTTCTGACTTCTATTTTCAAAGCTCCATGGTAGTTTATGTATAGTTAAATTATTTGCCCATTCGTCTAAAAATTTTATGAATTTCATCAGATGTCATAACTATGTACAATTTTCATTGTGATTTGAATAGGTTTTCTTGTTTTTTTTTTTTTAAATCACACAGTGTTGTTTGGTAACTCCAATGGGCTTGAATGTATATGTATATATATATATGAATATGTATGTATGTACATATACGATTGTGGATTGCTGTGGATTTTTAAAAGTACTTTCAGACCATGACTACTAACCCTGAGCCATACCCTTGCACAGGCTAAGCAAGTGCTTTGCCACTGAATTGAATCTCCAGCCCAAGTATAGAACTTCTGGATACAATTATCATTATAAATAATTTTATCTCATACTGTGATACTAAAGAACATAGGTTTTGGAACATTCATTTTTTTATCTGGTGATTTCTGTATAATTCTTTCACTCATTCATAGTTGAAACATTCAAATATGCACCAGGCTACATGTGAATTACTAATGATCACACATGTGTAAACAGCCTTTAAAATCAAGACGCTCAGCTTGTGATGGAGGGATAAACATAAAATAATGTTCAACTTAAGTGCAGTTAAGTAGTAGCAATTTTTCCAAGTTACTGCTGAAAGATCCTTGTTGGTTTTAGGAAATAATATATTCACAGCATAACAGACAAAGCTAATGTCCTTTTCTTTCTCAAGGGGTGGTGAATATTCCTTGTACCCATATGAATGTCAAGGTCGTGGATGAACAAAATTCCATTGGTCACTAATCAAGCAGGGAACCCTTACAACTTAGAGTCACACTGCTCCCTCATATAGTTTCTCTGTCCTTGTGCACAGTGGGCTCTGGTGTCCATTCCTTTTATGAAGACACCAACCTCATAGGATTGAGGTCTTACTGATCTTGTGGCACCTAAAATATTCTCCTAAAAGTTGTACATTTGAATAATCATACTGGAAGTTAGGCCTTCCAATTATGAATTTTGAAGTCAATTCCTAATACTTGTTGCCACTGCAACATTTATAGCTCCTAGTCTCTGCATACCACCACCAAATAATCAATTTTCCATTTTTCTCCTCTATTCATAACCTCTTTGTTTATTCCTTGTTTCTCTGGCAGATTAAACCTATGTTATGAAATCTGTCCTGACTTCTTCAGGCAGATATACGGTACTGCATATCTCACCTGCAACGCAGCAGCTTGTTATTCCCCATACCCAACTTTGAATGCAGCATTACCATGCCTATTCCCAATCTTTAATGCAGCATTACCATGTCCTGTACCTAATGTCCAATGTAACATCACTGTGTTCTGTACCTGACACCTAAAGCAGTGTTACCATGTGAAATTTTGATGGCAGATCAGAGTACTTTAGTTTTCAACAAGTGACTAAAACATTTTATATCATCTATCAAGATCAATCAACTATGAAATCAGTTCTCCATATAATGACAGACATGGGACAGTATTACACATTCATTTTTTTCCTTCCAAATTCTGGCTCTGAATAGAGCCTTGTTTTTTTGGATGGAAACTTAATAGAAGAAATAGCTAATAACAATGTTTTTTTTTTTTTTTTGCTAGTTTTATATTGAATCTTACTTCCCAGTCTCATCCATAGTTGAAGGCTGAGGAAAAGATGTGATGCTGTTTTACGTCAGGTAAAACTGGGAAATTGAGACTCAGTATCCCTTTGTGATGTGGTGTACCTTCAACGTAACACACTAGGCTACTGGACCAGTTAGTTAAACCCCACTTTCTATTTTGTAGCGTCATTGATTTCAGGCCACAGTCCAATGTGGGCCCCAAATATGAAGGTGTGATAGGACTGTTAATTCTTGATCTTTTCTTTTCACTTACAGCACCTTGTTCACTGGACTATATGGCTCAGACAGAAGAAAAATCTAGCTGCTGAACCCACCACTCCCCACTGGCCCAACAGAAACTGTTCACCGATCCCGGTAGCATGGAATTCTCGCAAAGCTTCATTCCAGTAGTTTGCCTACATGCATACTTCTTGTCTGAAATAGTTTGTAAGTAACTTTACTGTTCAGCTTTGTAAGCAGTTGCTAGAACCCATATCTCAGGAGAGGCAGGTGGCAAGAGGAAGTGAGTTCATGTGTGTAAAATCACTCAGGAGCAGAGTCTGGCACTTACTACATACTCACAACATACCTTTCTATAAGAAAAATATTAGAATTCTGTGGCTTCTTTCAAAAACACAACTTTTCTATGGACAGAAGTTTGTTTAGGGCCCAGACTAGAAGCATTTAACTGCTTTGCTGTATAAAATAAGTTGCTAAAAAAAAGAGTGGGGGGGGGGTGTGGGTGAAGAGAGGAAGCCGTGCAGACAACCAACTCCTCAGCCCTCTTTTCTTTCAGAATTGAAAATCTTCTCCACAATCAGATTCTTCCTTTAATGAGTACAGAGAAGCCTCACATTTCCCGAAGTTCACATCATAAATACAGTAGATTACCACCTCAAGATACTAAATTTCTAGAAGGATAAGTGGAGGTATGTTCTCTAGATGCTGTCTTGAGGCCAGAAAGCCTATTTGCTCAGGCTGGTCATGGGAACCATTCTTGGCTCTGGCTTCAGCTGAGCAGTGGCTTGATGAGATATTCACGACAATCACTGTTGACAGAAATTTATCTTATTTTTTTCATCCCTTTCTGTCACACTGGTAAAACACGGTTATCAGTTATATTTGGGATGGTCACAAGAACTCAGGATCACTGCACTTCACCTTAAATAAACTCTGCAGTGCTTGCAGCTGAGATTACATTTCAAATTAACTTGGGTCAATCCTCACTTCCACCTTCTTCCTCACACCCAGTTTACAGAAATGTCATAGATTTTCTTGATACAATTGGATTTTACACCATCTATGGTGACTCAAGCCAACCTCTTACACTGTAATCAATGCAATCCTCTAACTGGCCTTGTAGGTCTCAATCCTCTCACTAGCCTCTCTTCATGGCAACAGCTGTATGAGTCTTTTAAAAGTTGCTATCATCTAGGCAACTTGGTCTTTATACAGATCCCTTAGCAAGTAGTGGGGGTTGGGAGGGCTGTCTCTGACATGGGCCCTGTTGCCTGTTAATAGAACATCTTACCCTAGCTGGGCTGCCATGTTGGGCCCCAGTACAAGAGGAAACTCTCGGCCTTCATGTGACAGATGACCTGAGGGGTGTGAATATGTGGGGGCTCCCCTCATCGGAGGAGGAGAGGAGGGAGAGGTTGGGAGAATGGGATCAGGTGGGGAGGTGGGGCGGCTGTGATTGAGATTAACTTGAATAAATTATAAAAAGTTGCTACCATCACAACAGACCACTCTTCTGTTCAATACCTGCCTGGAGCTCTTAATCTTATTCGAAGCTGAGTCCCTTATAGTAACCCTGTATTCTCCTAGGCCTCCTTCTGCATAATCAGACTTCTTCCCATGCAGTCTGTGATATAATTTCTTCCCTCTTACCAACCACACAGCAATGTAGCTGTGTGCTGCCTCTTCTGCTCTTTCCTCCGTGAGGCATGTCCGAATGACCAAATGAAATATGCACGTGCCTGCACATACCTTGTCCCCTAGCACTTGGTTTAAGTTTCTCCACATTTACTCTCCAACATGAACATTCCCCGAATGTAGCTATTCAAGTTTCTTACTAGTGCCCAGCTGTTACTGATGTCTTGTGTGCCAGGGTCTGCATCATCCAGAAGCACTGCTTTGGCGATCTCACCTTTGTCACCCATTCTTTATGACCTAGACATGTCTAACTTTAGGGTCACTAGACAAAGGATCTCTGAAAGCACAGAAGGCTGAGTCCCATTGCTGGAGTTTCTGATGGATGCAGCCGAGGAAGCACCTGAGGTCATTTCTAACAAGCATCCTTGAGAAACACTGATCAAACAGAACATGTGGTAGCTTTTATTAAGGATGGCCATTTCCTCTCCATTAGAATGTAACCAGAGGCAGACTTTATTTTCTGCCATTTGCTTTTGAAAGAATAATACCAGGCACAAAGCACCAGCTTTATAAATACATGTTAAATAAGTGAAAAATGCTTATTCCATTACATCAGAAAATGCATCCTAACTTAGAGAAGAAATAGATACAAAGATATTTGTAAAATAAATTATCATTAATATTTTAAATAATTTTAGAGCATTCAAATGAATAATCAACATGTATAGTGTGCCAAGCACCTTGCACATGGCTTTTCATGTAATAATACAAGCAAACTCCAATGGTGTCCCCTCCATCTTACAGAGAGGGGCTCTCGGTTGTGTCAGTGGACTTCAAGGTAGTCTCTTTACCTCTATGTGCTCTGACAACTGGGAGTGAAATCGGAAGTGACAATTTTACTTCCAATGTGCAAACATATTTAGGTTTGCATTAAAATTTGCTACACTATATTTCTGCCTGTCGAGAAGATCCTAGCCATGTTTTAATTCTGATGTTCGATAAAACCATACCAGAACACTGAATTTCTTAGATGCAGATGCTGAATTAGAGTAATGTTTATTTCATGACAGCACTTTCCAGAAGATGCATTTTGCAGATTATTGTGATGAAGTGGACAGTTCAGTGACTCTGTGTATCTGTTTTATCAAGCTGTGCACAGTAATACTGATGTGGAGAAAAGTTGACACAAATGATGATGAGTCAGTAACTTCTCTCCAGTAGGTTAGAATAGACTTTCAGTCAAAAAAATTTTTTTTTCTTAAAGGGCCAGATGGTAAACATTCAGACTTATGAACCATATAACTCTGTGATTGTGAAAACCACTCAGACAAAACATAAATGAATGGACACGGTGTCATTCAAGTAAGAACCTATATGTAGGTGAAGTCTATAGGCCATAGCCTGATGTCCCCTGTGTTAAATACATACTAGGGGTCATGGTCTGCTGTCACCTATGCTAAGAGAGTCTGTGGATCATGTCCTCATGTTCCCTATGTAGACAGAGCATAAGCCCTATAAAACTTACCAACTTCACCAGGAGCCCCGAGTCCTATTGGCTTCTTTATCACTCTATCTTTAAGCTACAATTCCCCAAGAGCAGGGGGACTCTGTAAAGCACCAAGTACGCAACCATTTGGACAAAATTCTTACTTTCATTTTCTAATACATAAATCATCTGTCACTGAAAATTCACATTTGCCTTGCAAATCTTAAGGAAGAAAAAAAGTCAGGATCTCCAATTCAGAATACCCTGGTAATCTTTATTAAAAGTTTAATTTAGAATATTATAGCAACATAATATGGTTTGTTTGTCCAAATATTACAGATTTTCCAAACACTCCCCTTAGTGTGTATAAATTAAGAGAGCTTATACCATGATTTTTTACAGGGACATTTTCAGTTTTTGAAGCAAGTTTCGATACTAACATCAACTCTACATACTCAGAAATAACTGGATCCACTAAATGGACAATAACAACTGGCTGAGGCAGCTGCTGAATGTTTCTGGAACACAGAGGAGTCATTGTCTTACTCAGTGGAGGTGAGGTCTTCTGTAAAACGATGCTCCTGAAAGGCTGAGAAAAGTGTAATGGACTGTTGTTAGCTCTATATGTGGAAAACACATGGGTTCCACACACAGAGGCTTCACTCCCTGCCTGTTGTCAGCAGCCTGAGGGCCTTCTGCAGGTTCTGCACAGCGGTGCCCACATCTTCATACTGTAGTGCACTACCAGCATACTTGCAGTACTTCTGAGCTCTAGCGAAGTCCTCCGGGGTCAGTCGGACATCCCCTAAAAGAAGCACATTCGGACATATCACAGGTTACATCATGTTGTGCTGTTACTTAGGTACCTATTTTAACTCAAGATGAAACGACATTTATTTGTGCTTACGCAAAAAGACCAATCCTTGTTTTGCTATTACCATAAACCAGATACATGTTAATAAAAATAACTCATATGTATACAATTTTCCATCAGTAAATAATAAAGAAGTCTGAATTTTAGCAAATTCACTGGAAAGGGAAACAAACCAAAACAGCTGGTTGTGTGAAACAAGAAAAGCAGCTTGGTGTTTACACTAGACTGCTGAGTGAGGCTCTCTTCATGGAACACCACAAACAGACTAAACCCTTCAGCCTTCACTTGAGCTGGAATACAAATATGGCCTTCAATAAAAGAGGGCAGGTAACAATCTATGCACAACACTGTTACTTTTTAAGCTTTAAAATAGTCTACATTCTGCTCTGTCCATGTAAAAAATACGAAAGGCTACCCCCAAAATCTTCTTATTAAAACATACAACTAAACATGAAACAGCCATTATAAAACAATTTTCTAAAATTTCTAGCAGTTTTCTACGTACAGATGAATAATATGCAGAACGCAACTAAACAATTTGGGTAAAAATACATTATTCATTTAATCTAAGATAGGATTGTCCTTGCATATACATATTTCTATGTAAGATAAGAAACACAGTATTTTTTCTTCGGAAAAGAAACAAAGGGAGATTTATTCATATATTTATTCATTTGTTTATTTTTGGTGTGGAAAAAAATTGAGAATGGTAAGGTATACTTCCTGACTAGAAGGCAGAAACACAGAGAAATGAGCAAGTGGCATACTTCAATTGTTTTTAAGGCTGAACTGACAACACATATTACTTTTTTTATATTTTATTTTTTTATTTCTTCAGGTTACATCTCAGTCACAATCCCTTCCCTACTCCCCCTTCCTGTCCCACCCTTCCACCCCCTTCCCCCCAACAGCTCCCCCTTTCAGTCCAACAAATGGTTCCTTCTCTTATAACAGTAAATACTATAAAAACAACAGAAATAAATATGCCACATTTATGAGAGCTAAATGGCCCAGCATACATTCCCAATGTCCAGTTTATACATATTTGGCCCCTGACTTTAACATTCTACCATCTAACCATCTCCATGAGTTTAAAGTTCTATATCTGACTTAACATTCATACTAACTTGCAACACACTTTTAAGAGTATCTTCTTAGATCTATAACACCCTCTTGATTCCTAAACAACTCAAAATTTAACTATGAGACTCTAGCTATCTATTCTCCAACCACCTCAGAGACCTGAGAGGGATAAATATATCTGATTATGTAGGAAGTGAAGGGCTTGCATCATCCAAAACTAAGAAATGATATATCAGTGGCTGCCTGGACAGTTCCCGTTTTCTCTCCATACGTTACAGCATCAATCTTCAGCCTTTTGGTCCCGTTTCTCTGACAGACATTGATTGTAGAGCAGGAATTATGAAGGACTTACCTACCCTGTCTTGGCAGAGATAGGCTGTCGACTTCCCTGCTACCAAGTTTTGTCCTTTTTGGACAGCAGTCTATCTACAGTTGAAGCAAGAGGTTTTTCATGCCAAGAGATAGGCTTGCCACTAATTCAACCATCTCACACTGGAGATTCTTCAATGCTCATCTTCTACTTGGAGTAGAATAGGGGGTGCTGTCAGGAGCTGAAATGTCTTGATATCAAAAAAAATCTTAATTTAAGAACACATCTTTGAATGCCATATTCTGCAGATCTCTTGGGGTTTTGAAGATGCCCTATTTATATCTTGTATTTAGATAAGCAAATGTTGCTTGTCTCTTAACAACTTGATTTCTGAGTAGCTTAGAGAATATCTGTGATAGACTGTCATAGTAGCTAACAAAATGACATGCTTGCATTACTAGGAGTTTGTATTTCTTAACTATCCTAAATGGTTTAAGACAGTTGGTATCAAGAGGCCAGAGCTTCACATTTCATTTTTAAGTATCACTAGGTACAATACCTTTAAGAAGTGTTACCTTTTATTTTTGTATCAATATACAAAGATCAATACCAATGTGGCCAAATATACTCTTAATTTTATATCAATATACTAAGATCAATGCCTATGTAGCCCAATACAATCTTAATATTACATCAATATACAAGGGTCAATACCATTATGGCCAACTATAATCTTATTTTTGTATCAATATACAAAGATCAATACCGCTGTAGTCCAATACAATCTTAATTTTGCACAATATACAATGGTCAATACCACTTTAGCCAAATATAATACTAATTTTGTATCAATATACAAAGGTATAAGGGCATATTCAATAATCTGTCCCTTCTTCTTGGTCCTTCCCATACTATGTCTATGTCCCATTTTTCTCAAGTCTGTGCACTCCTACATAGGAGAGAAAGAAGGATACAGAAAAGAAAAATAAGGAAGTCCCTGGGTCTAACCTCCAAAACCCATTTAACAAGACCATTTAACAGCTTGTAGTCTCTTCCCCTAAATAGCAAAGTTTTCTGTTATCCATCAAATAACCAAAAAGGGGGGGGGGGAAGAAACACCCTCCCTACTCTCTGGGCATGGGACGTCGCTCTCTTAAAATGACTTCCTGCTGATTTGGGTCATAGTAAACCTATTTGGGGCCCGAACCAGAATGGAAAAATGGTTAAAAATGTTAGTACAATCCTTTTATGTTCAGTCCTTTTGTGCTCAGCTGTTTAGATGTCCTAAGAAGTTTGTAGACAGAAGCTGATCTTCCAGCTTTACTGAAGTTCTGGCTGGTGCAGTGTGTGGAGCTGAACGATCTTAGCGATTTTGAGTTGTTGTGGTTGTAGACTTTTGATGGAAACAGCTATTGAGGGAGTCTGCAAGGCTGAATCATCTGGGCCACTCATCTTCTTTGGTTTCTGATTCTGTTTTCTGTTGAGGTTTCCGTTGTCCAGTTGTCCCTGGATTCCTTGAATGGATGTTTTAAATCTCCTGGAAAGATAAGAACAGAGCCCTGCCCTAATCCTAACTCTGGGACAGTTACCCTTTTTTTGGGGGGGGGAGGGGTCAGGTAATATTTCTCCTGAAGCAAATTTGTTTTTTTGGCAATATATAAAGTATTATCTTTCAATCTGGATTAAAGAAGAAATTATTTTGTTATTTTGGAGCTAAACAAGCCTTAGTGTATATATTTTGAGATCTCAAAGGACAATTTGTTGATATTGATTAGGCCTTTTGTAAGTACTTAAGTCCTTCCAAATCCTATGTGTCTGTCTCTGCATTCTAATTATTGGGATCAAAGACCTGTGGTTCCCATATGAAGGGATTAAGGATGTGCTCCACCACTCCTGGATTGAAGTTTTTCTCTATTTAGAGTTTGTTTTGTATCAGGCTGACCTCGAGCTCTGAGATCTGCCTGTTTCTGTCTCTAGTGTGTTGGGATTAAGGGTGTACTCTTCTTGAATGATGGGATTAAGGGTGTGAACCCTCACCACCCTGTTCCGTGTAACTCTAGAATTTATAAGACAACTAACTCTATAGTGCTCCTCCCGTCTTTGCTGAAGTTAAAGGCATGGGCTAACACCACACATTTCATGTATTTTACCTTAGCTCTAAGTTTTTTCAATTCTTGGAGGTTTATAAAACCAGGTTGAACGGCTGTAACCTTTATTTTATTTACAGTGTTTTAAAATTGTTACCTGCTTTTTTTTAATTAATAAATTTATTTGTTTGTTGCTTCAGGTTACATCTCCATCATATTGTCCTCTTTCCCCACTTCCCAGACCCACCTTCCCATCCTCTACCCCCTAATCCTTCCCTCTTGTTTCTCTGGGGTGGAGTGTCCCTACATAACAGTCCCTCGCCATAGTACAGGAGTCATATGAGGGCCAAGAGCCTCTTCATACACTGGAGGCCTACAAGGCAGTACTGCCAGTGAAAGGTGTCTCCTTGCTAAGAAGGGAAAACTAAAAAACAGACCAATAAACACACAAACCCACAAAACAAAGAACAACAACAAAAAAAGAAAGGAAAAAGAAAAAAAAGTCTATGTCCATGTTCCTTTTGGTGTGTTGGTTGTAGTACAGATATCCTGTACTATATAGCTAAAATCCTACTATAAGTGAATAGATGCCATGTGCATCCTTCTGAGTCTGGGTTAGCTCACTCAGGATGAGCTTCTCTAGTTCCATCCATTTGGTTGCAAATTGCATTTCATTGTTTCTGATAGCTGAGTAATATTCCATTGTATAGATGTACCACAGTTTTTTAATCCATTCTTTAGTTGAGGGACATCTGGGTTGTTTCCAGTTTCTAGCTATTACAAATAAGGCTGCTATGAACATAGATAAGGAGACTTCCCTATGTCTCTGTGAGGTGTCCTTTGGGTGTATATCCAGAAGTGGTATGGCTGGGTCCTGAGCCAAAGCTATTCCAAGATTTCTAAGATATCGCCATACTGACCTCCATAGTGGTTGCACAAGCCTGCATTCCCACCAGCAATGGAGGAGGATTCCCCTTTCTCCACACCCTCGCCAGCATGTGCTGTCATTTGAGCTCTTTATCTTAGCCATTCTGACAGGTGTGAGATGGAATCTCAGAGTCGTCTTGAGTTGCATTTCTCTGATGATTAAGGATGTTGAACATTTCTTCAGGTGTCTTTTGGCCATTAGGGATTCCTCCTTTGTGAATTCTCTATTTAGCTCCGTCCCCCATTTTTTGATTGGATTATTTGGTTTCTTGGCATTTAGTTTCTTGAGTTCTTTGTAGATTTTGGATATTAGCCCTCTATCAGATGTGGGGTTGGTGAAGATTTTCTCCTAGTCTGTTGGTTGCCGTTTTGTTCGAATGACATTGTCTTTTGCCTTACAGAAGCTTTTCAGTTTCATTAGGTCCCATTTATTGATTGTTGATCTCAGGTCCTGAGCTGTTGGTGTTTTGTTCAGGAAGTTGTCACAAAAAGCCCAGAATAGCTAAATCAATCCTGTACAATAAAAAAGCATCTGGAGGTATCACCATTCCAGATTTCAAGCTGTACTACAGAGCAATAATAGTGAAAACAGCATGGTATTGGTATAGAAACAGACCAGTAGATCAATGGAATCGAATTGAAGACCCAAAAATGGACCCACACACCTATGGCCAACTAGTCTTTGACAAAGAAGCCAAAACCGCACAATGGAAGAAGGACAGCATCTTCAACAAATGGTGCTGGTCCAACTGGATGTCCACTTGCCAAAGAATGAAATTAGACCCATACCTATCACCTTGTACAAAACTTAAATCCAAGTGGATCAAAGACTTTAACATAAGGCCAGTCACACTAAATCTACTAGAAGAAAAAGTGGGAGAAACCCTCGAACTCATTAACACAGATTACTTTTAAAGGGTCTTTATTTTAATTTTATTTTTTGGTCACTGATGGAAATAGCAAAGTATGACATTACCTAGGAAAGAGGTAGCAACTGTAAGTAGGCTGAAACTAAGTCCTAACTAACATCATCATATTCCAAAGCAAGTGCTGATACACTATGCACTTTAGTGTTTAATTTGTAAGAGGCAGCTGGTGGCTCCCAGCTCATTGCCTCAGTGCATAAGTATGGAAAAGCTGCTTTTTTTCCCCATAGTCTAAATACAGTTCATGGACAATTAAATATTAATTAAATCCCAGATTTTAAAATAATGTGCTTACAAATTTACATACAGTAAACATGCAAGGTGCTGCATGGAGTAAGCCTTCAAATAATCATTGAATTATTAGAAGATTAAAGTAATTAGACATTCCTGTTTTAACAGAATGATTTAACTTTCCTTGAATTTCTCACCTGCTTTAAAATTAATACAAATCAACCAATGGGTAAAACTACAATTGTGTATTAAGTATTCAAGCATAATTCACTACTATTTGTTAGTAGTTCAGTGCAGCTGCTTTTGCCACACCAATAAAACCTAAGCACACCAAGCTTCACTTCTGTTCAATTTTGTCAGGTGCATTTCAGTTTATGCTTTATTTGAAAAATATCTACTAGATGCTTCAATGGTAGTTCAAAATAACTGAGGTTCTGGCTACTTGGATATACACATCCTTTGAGTAGAACATTTTGTTGAGTGAGTGCACCTTAACACTGCCCAGATCATCTCTGACAGCCACTCCTTCCATCTTAGTAAGTTTAATATTAAGGCAAGTGCTCAATATTCACCACACCTGTTGGAAGGAAGCTCTGCTGCCCAGAACCACCTCGTCTGTACAGCATCAATGTTAGTTTTGTTTTGCTGACGTATTACTTATTCATTAGCAAGAAAAAGGTGCATAATAGTAAAGCTGATACTATTTTATTTTCATAAACTAAACTTATTCACCAATAATAAAACTATTTTAAAGCACAAACATTATAGTTTTTTATATCATTTCAATATTAATAAAGTTTAAATGAAACATCACTACTGAAAAATACAGACATATAAAACTTACAGACACACATAAGATATTAATTCATATATAGTAACTAGATGGTAAAAATTAACATGTAGATTCATATTCAAAATGAAATTTCTAGACATATAGAGATGTTAAGCTTTTTTTTCCCCCAACAATTTGAAGAACTTTACCAAGCCACGTCAAATAATCATTTTGGTTACACACCAAGATTTCCTCCTTTAAGAAATATAATTAAATCACCCATAATGAAATATGGAACCCCACTTTTAAAATGAATTAAAAGTAAAACCTTGTCTCCTACTTAGGAGTCTTGAAAATTTCCACATAAAACTTCCATAGACAAGTCAGAGAAAACAAGGAGACAGTTTAATTTCAGTGCTGCTAACTTCACACTCAGCTTTATGAAGACAGTTTTACTGTGCCAAAGAGAGCTGTTTTCTCTAAGCAGCACCGGTGAGAAAACACTACATGGTCTCAGGTGGTAAAGTCTAACCTGGCATCTCTCTCAGGCAGACTGTGATCCTGTGAAGACACCTTTGGAGCAAGGCCACCTTATTCTAAGAGGTCTTTCCCCTTCAGGGCAGGGCCAGAACACGCAGAGGACAGCTGACACAGGTGCCAGTCTCTGCTCTGTGGTAAGGAGAGTGGGACATGCACTGAATCAAGGACAGTTTCAGGTGTAAAGCGATATCATTGAATATTCAATTGAAAAACACATCCTTTTCCAAGACTCACTTATCTAATGTTACTACAGAGAGTTAACCAGAAATATTCCCAAGATAGGTCTTCCCAATTTATGTAGACAGTTCTACAAATTAGTATGTCAAGGGCTCTGTCTAATCTTATTAGAGTATGCTCTACTACTGATTTGAATGGTCCACTCAAGACACAGAGAAAACAGAAAAATCACAGCTCTGAATCTTTATAAAAAGGCATTGTCCAAAGATGTCAATTATGGCAAGAGGAGTCATGGATAAAGTTGGTTTCACTGTTTTAATGTTTTGTAAATGAATACAATGGTAATCAATATTTTCAGATATTGTGACATTTAAGATTCAAAAACCATTAAGATAAGATTTTATTCATATTATAATAATGTACCAGGTTAAAGAATACTAGATTTTGAAATTTTTTGTCTTTCCATTTTCTAACTCATTATAACAGTATTTAATATATATTAATATTATGCTTTTACATATTAGCATAACAGGTATATTTCTGAAGCATGATAGTTATTAAACACTAAGAGAATAAGTAGAGCAAGGAAAGGGCACAGGAAATACAGGTGGTGGTGACAGCATGAGAAGTTGGTATAGAAATTTGCATTAAACTAGAGTAGTTCTATGCTCACAGCAAAATTGAGACAGGCAAATTTTTCTCATAACACCCCCTGCACACAGGCAAAGCTCTTCCATTTCCAGATTCACCAGTAGTGATTCAACTGATGAATCTTCACTGAGGCACTATGATCACCCTGAAGTCACTGTGTGGTTCACTTTTGGTTTTGTACATTCAATGAGTAAGGCCTGATTTATAAAACCCCCCTGTTACTAAAGGAATCCTCCTCCACAGCAGTGAGAGCCTTGTTCTCTATCCTACTCATCGCTCTTTCTCTCACCACCACAGACACACTAATCTTTTCACTGACTCCACTCTCCTGCCTCTTCTGTGTCAGAGTTGAGAATCACAGCCTTTTCCTGTTGTGCGGCTTTTGTTGTCAAGGCCCTGAAGCAAGCATTGTATTTAACATGAGACCCACCAGGAAGTAGGTGAAATGACAATGTACTGTAGAACTGCCACAGAGGTAGCTCTAGTTTCAGCCATCTGCTCATACACTGCATCTTTTTCTTTTTCTTTCTTTCTTCATCTTTTTTTTTTTAAACTAAAACATGCCCCAGCTCCTGACAAAGTGGTGCAAAGCTTTTCGACTAGTGACACAAGTGACAAGTAAGGCAGTGGACTGGCTCTTCCCCTAGTACTAGACTTAAGGTTTCCTTTCCTGGACAGCTATTTGCACTTAACATGGAATAATACTGTATCACCTGTGTATTCTATGTACGCTTTATCTCTTTACCAATGATAGAGATCTGGGCTGCTCTTCAGTTTTGCAAAAGTGAATTAAGGACGGCATCAACAAGTGGGTGCACTGCTTTGTGTGGACAGGCTCTCTTCCTCTCTACATTTAGGCATATGGTTATTTTGAGTTAAGTTTCTTCTTTTCTCAGTTTCAACGACTTCATCCCTGTTTTATTTTTACTTAGTTTAAATTTTGATTAGCAGGTGCTAGTTGCATCTAATGGGGTCCACATGCTATCTGAGCATACGTAAATAGCATGCACAGACCATCACCTGCCACGTTAGTGTTCAGCTTCCATGTATGAGAGAATACAGTGCTAGTTTTTCCATTCCCAGCTTCTTTCAGTTCATGTCCTATAGTTCATTTGGTTCCATTCATTTGGCAGCAAATCACATCACTTCACTCATCTTCATAAGTGAAGGATTTTATGTCACTTACATATTGCAGTGGCTAGTTTTATGCCAACTTAACACAAGTTAGAGTCATTAGGGAAAGAAAACCTCAATTGAAAAAATGCTCCCACCAGACTGGCCCATAAGCAAGCCGTGTATATTTTCTTGATTGACGTGGGAAGACCCAGCTCACTGTGGGCAGTGCTACCCCTGGGTGCTCTGAGAAAGCAAGCTGAGCAAGCCATGAAGAGAAAGCCAGTAAGGAGTACTCCTAAGGTCCTTGCCCTGACTCCCCTTAGTGATGGGCTATAAGTGTAGTATAAAAAAACCCCTTTCCCTCCCCAACTTGATTTTTAATGGTGTTTTATCACAGCAACAGACACCTAAGCAAGACACATATGTCAGATTTTCTTCACTCCAGAATGATTCTATCTTAGCTGCTGTGAATAGTGACAAGTAAATACAGTATATAGTTATTTTGAATTTTGAATTCAATCCTTTGAATTCCCAGGTATATACCTGGGAACCTGGAAGTGGGACAGCTGAATCACATGTTAGAAGATCTGCTTTACTGTTACCTCTGGATTATTACCCATAATGACTGTTAACTAATATCCTGCAATAGTGCGATAAAAATTCCTTTATCTCCATATCATTACTATCCTATAGTTTTGATTTGCATATCACAGGCAGCTAAAGATGTTAATAGTTTTTATGTATTTGTTGGACATTTCTATTCTTTAAAGTGTTCATTCAGATCATGTACTGATTTTTAAATAAGGCTATTTTTGGTTACAGTCTTAATTAACTTAAATGTTCCATCTATATTAGTCGTTTGTCAGTTGACTAGTTAGGAAATATGTCCCCATCCTCTGGGCTGTCTCTCACTGTTAACTATTTTTACTTTGGGGTTAATACCAGTTGTCAACTTGTGCTTTCATTTCCTGTCCTTTAAGTCATATACACTGAAATCACTGGCCCTTCAGTGTCTCTTAGTATTTCCTCTATGTTTTCCTCCAGTAATTTCAAAGTGTTAGGTGTTGTCTTTGAACAATTTTGATCTGATTTCTGTACAGGAGTTAGGAGGGGATGTAGATATCCAGTCTCCCAAGAAGCTGTCTCTCCTCCAACATGCTTTTGGCTCCTTTGTTGAGAATAGGTTAAGTGGAGATACACTATTACACTGGTGTATATGTTTATGCCAATACCATGCTTTGGTTTTACATGAGCCATAAGAAGATAAACTGAGTGAGAAGTTAAGATATGCCTCAAATCCAACTGAGACAAAAAAGTAGAGAGAAGTCAGAAAAGTAAAAAAGATTACATCAACACGTCAGTCACTAAAAGTATGAGCTAACCAAATACTTAATGGTAGATATTGATGCTGATTTTCATCATACTTAACTCTTTCCTTTTTGTATAATGTAATAATGTAGTGCAGATATGAAAAATCACAATGACAATATGTAGTGATTTTTAAATGAAGCATAGTAACCATAAGCTTCTACAGCAGGTGTGGCTAGACATCTGCATCATTATATCCAGTACAGAACAACAATAACAACAAAAAGGAGAAAAGAACAGCAAAGAAAAGAAAAAAAAGAAACTGGAGTATCTTTGAATTTGGGTCTCTGTGATCATCTTATAGACTCCTGATTCACTTGACAATCTAGCAGAGGGAATAAAAACAGCTTGTTTTGAATAACCTAGATACTCAAATTTATATGGTACACCAAGAACAATTGCAAATACCGCCCCAGATAAGGAGAGACACAAATCAGAGGACTCACCCTGGGAAGCTGTATACAGGTCAGGGTCGATGGGTGGGACAGTCTGTGGACTAGGCTGGACGGCATTACTTGTTACACCTGTGAATCAAAACCAAACATGCAGAAAGTGCTTCATCCTCTAATTAAATATCAGGAAAGAAGTCAAGGGATGGCGATCATTTCACTACAACATTTTTCTTTAAATCTTAATTGATTCTGATGGATTCATTAATTTGAAGTTATTTTACAAACCAGAACAGAAAATATGCAGGGAAATATGAGGGCTAACCTTCACGATTAGTGTTTCAAATTGTTTTTTATTCTTTGAAATAAGGATATAATTATATAATTTCCTCCATGTTTTTTCTCCCTCCAACCCTTCCCTTGCTCGCTCTCTAATTCATTGCTTCTTTTTTTTTTCTTTTTTGCTTTTTTGAGAGAGAGTTTCTCTGTGTAACAGCTCGGGTTGTCCCGGTCTTGCTTTTGTAGACCAGGCTGGCCTGGAACTCACAGAGATCCGCCTGCCTCTGCCTCCCAAGTGCTGGGATTAAAGGCGTGCGCCACCACCGCCCAGCTCATTGCTTCTTTTGCTTTAATTGTTATGTATTATATATATGTACATGTTCACAAACATATAAAAATAACATACTCATCCTATATCATATTACTTACATGTATATGACTAAGTGGTAAACTGCTTCTTTTTTTGTTTTGGTTTTTCAAGACAGGGTTTCTCTGTGTAACACCCTGACTACCCTGGACTCTCTTTGTCTACCAGACCAGGCTGGTTTTGAACTTACAGATATCCACATGCCTCTGCCTCCCAAGTGCTGAGATTAAAGGCGTGTGCCACCTCGCCCTGCTGGTCAACTGCTTTTTTTTGGGGGGGGGGGAAGGAAAGGGTTTTATTAGCTTACATGTCCCAATCACAGTTCATCACTTGAGGGAACTCAAGTAGGAACCTGGAGGCAGGAGATGATGCAGGGTCAACTGCTTCTTAATTAAAGCTTGCCATGTGTCTTTAAAGGAAAAGACTTTCTTCCCATCTTTTAATCTCTTAGACTGCTAAGTACCCTGAGGGCAAAGTGAGACATAATTGTGATTTATCCTGCAGAAGAGTACAGTTCATAACTGCATGGAGTGAACATTGCAATTCTCTGGTTAATGGTTTTTTTTTTTAATAGGGAAATGAATGATTAGCTTGACTTCCTGTTTAGACTGGTCAAAGATGTCATATCAAGAAGTAACTAGCACTGTGCTCCAGGCATAACCTATTACTTATCTAAAAAATTAGCAAAATGCACTGAAATCTACAAAAGACTAAAATGATTCAATCAGCAATGAAAGTAAGTGACAATACACTGATTAATTCCAGAAGCCAAGTGATCTATGAAAACTCAAAATTCTGTATGGTACATGTCTTGGAAATATAATTAGTTATTCATAGTATACTGTTCTGTGTGCTTTGCTGTTCATATGGTTTAGCAGGTTTAATTCCAGATTAATACATACAACCTTTGCTTTCTTTTTAATGGCCATATAGTACCCCCTTTCAATGCATGGATCATGATTTAAAAACAACCCACAACAAACAAACACATTTTTTCCCATTTTTTTGCTATTACACATAGTACTATAGTGAATGTACCTATCACTGCAAAGTCAGGAGACATATGAAATTTATGCTAAACAATTTAGTAATCTTTTGCTTAATTTTGATGAATGCTAACGTATATTGAACCATTAGCATTTGACATATTTTTTCCCAACAAACATTTAAAGGCGCTTATAAAATTAACATTAGAAAGAATGTTAGAATGGTGGGTATGCTGGTGTATGACTTTAATCCCAGGATTTAATCCAGATCTGCAGAAGCAGGCAGATCTCTTTGTGTTCCAGGCCAGCCAGGTATATACAGTAAGACTCTGTCTCAAAAAACAAAGAAAACAAAATGTAAAAAGAATGTTAGAAAGTTTGGAGATCTGAGAGGGACTGTCAAGCCTAGGAGAGGTTTAAAGCAGGCATATCTTAAGGGCATGCAAATGGCTGTACACATCCTCTAAGCAGGTAACACCACTTCTTCCCAAGCAACTCATACTCTTCTATAGATTAAATCTTTCAACCAACTCCTTCATGGACGGGCACACTTTTTGTCCGGCATTATCTAGTAACTTTCAAATAATTATGTGTTCAAGTCTTGTGAACAAGCTGTATTAAGAACACAGTAGGAGTCAGAGATGGCTTAGTTATGCAGGAATATTTCATGTGAATAATGTTTTAAAATGGCGTGTGACTCTTACTAAGTTTTTGGTCAGTCATTCAGCTGCATACGCTGGAGGCAGGATAATCTGAACATGAGTCTTCCTGTTTGTCTTGAAGCACAGAGGAAGGTCTGCCCTTTTGCCGCCACCAGATCTAGAAGACTGGATTGACGTAAGCTCAGAAATACCTGGTGAGTTGGTAATGTCTTTTAGGTTACTATTTATTCCCTGGATGCTCTAATTTGCTATTCTCTTCTCTGTTCTGGATTTGGATAGATCCCTCTGGGCAATCTTCACAATGATCACAACTTTTAGACTGCAATATGCTGGACTGAGTTGATCCCTTTAAAATCCACTCTTGGAAGAAAGCAGTGAGTTTGGACATTATTCCTATTACTCCATAAAATGTAGTAAAATGTTAAGTCAGAAAGTACCTTCTAAGTCACAATTAAGCAGCCTATTAGAAGGCATTCATACATGTTCAAAAACACTTTAACATTTTTAGCTAAGTATTACCTTGTTCTATAGACTAAGTGGCACAGAAACTCTTGAGAGGGGAGACATGAGAGTTGGTTAGGAAGCTAATGAAGATTGACTTCCAAATTTAAACAAGAGACTTGAAATGTAGTAGTGTTTAGAAGCCCAGCAAAGGGACACAGTCACTCTAACCAATGAGGAAGGAACAGCAGAAGCAAAGGTAAGAAAGTAGGAGACTGGATGTAATAGATCCTCTATGTAACTAGGGGAAATGGCACTGAGAGAAAAACAGAGGCCAGGATGTCAAGAAGCAAGTGACATTCTACAGAACCCAAGAGCATAACTTCTTCCTCCACAGCTGCTCTCGGAGCTCAGGTTTGCAGTGTATTAGGTGAGAAGCAAAAAGGCTAGCAGTGGTTGGGTGTGGTGGTGCATACCTTTAGTCCCAGTACTCCTAAGACAGAGGCAGGAGGATAAATGTGAGTTAGAAGCCAGCTTATTTACAAAGAGAGCTCCAGGCTAGCCAGGGCTACATAGTGAGACCCTGTCTCAAAAAAAAAAAAAAAAAGGCTATCAGTAATAATACAGTTCTATCTTTTTTATCTAGTTCAGTTTGCTGCTAATGCCTTCTGTGATACAGACTACAAGAAGCACATGTTTCAAGAGACAAAGTGAACATTATTACTGTCTCCATGTGATATTTGCTCAGTGACTTAGGCACAGGGGCAAACACTGCTATTCAACCACTGTTCTGCCCTACTGCACTCACTGCTTTCTTGTGGAAGAACTAAAGCTTGTAAATGAGTACACACTATTCTTTTCAGCTATCTGAAGGATTTCCCTTTGATAAAAGTGCATCCTGGAGCCATACATGTGAGAAGGTAAATCACTCTTCAAGTGAGCAAGAGGGGAAACATCTGTTATGTTTATAAACTAAAAATGTTATAGCTTTCTTTAATTTGACAGCTACGAACTGAGTAAACGCAACAAAAAAAAAAATGGAGTTCAGATGGGATCCAGCATCTAAAATCAATAACTAAATAGAGGCATGCCATCAAGAAAGCAGGTTTAGATTTGAAAAGATTTTAGATCCTTGCTTCCAAGGATCACAGATAAAGAACACACAAAGGAGGTGGCAACTACCTAACTATCTAAATAAAGCCAGAGTCTTGAGTTCAAATTCTGGTTCTTCACTGAGTATGTTTGCTGTAAATTCTTACTTTTATTTGCTTTTCCAATGAATGAAAGCAGAGGGTGGGTAAGGGGTTATTAGGAAAAGTAATATACTTCATTATACACATATGTACATAAAGGGAGAGACAGAACACACAGCCTCCATATGTCTCACTTAAGTGGATCAAAACACAGTGTGCCCCCTAAAATACTTCCTAGATTCCACCTTCTACTAGTTAGTGTTGTCATGGATATTCCCAACAATCCATGCTGACTATCGGTGTGACCTCATGAAGCTATCAAGATTTTCATATTTTCACTGTACAAAACTGGCAATTTCATAGACATTAGTTAATTAAACAGTCCTCCGACTGAAAATAATGTTCATTGTTTCACACACTCAGCAAGTGTGCATCAATCTGGGCTGAGTGACTTTATTACAGAGCTGCTCTCAGATCTGCTGTTGCAGTAGTACCTTTCAGGTAATCTTTCTATACATTCTACGCTGACATGTGACATTTATCTTGATTTGCAAAATGATTCGAAATGCTCATGAACTTGCCATGGAAAGCTCTGCCTCTCTGGCACAGGGAAGGACAGAAGATGAAAAAGGAAAAGGAAAGGAAGTGAATTTGTAGAATGCTTATTCTTTTGTTATGGCTAAGTACTGTCAATTTTATGCTTTCTTCTCTTTTAATAATTAAATTAAGCATGAAGAATAGGTATGATACTAATTTCATCTTAGAAAGAAGGAAAACACAGGGTGAGGTAAGTGGATTCCAGCTGAGTCACAGACAATTTACAGTTTACTGGGAACCAGAAGACATTGCGATCTGATTCAAATGCAAGGCATGTTTCTTCTGTAGAAAGCCAGTATTTACTCTTTCAGATACATTCTGATCAGAATTCGCCTCCAGTGGATACACGGGGGTAGTTGGTTTTGCTTAAGCACTCTAGATTAGAAATGATGAATGTTTTCGAAGACTATAAACACCTAAAACAGTGTTTTATGGAATATATTTTACAAAACAATCCACATTAGCTGCATTAGCTACGTCATGACATGCACCTTGCAAGCCAGGTGAATTATACTAAACAATGATACAAGGAAAACTGGAGATAAAACAAGCAATTTCATTAATAATAAAGACAATATGTTATTTTAATGGTGAAAATACTTTTTAACTAATTGTGAAACTGATGTAAGATGACCTAAATGGTTCAGATAAAAGGAGGCTGGCAAATGAAAGCCCATGTTGTAAATATGTGATGTAATACAGTCACAGAAATAGTAGATATCATTATGTAAACCAAACATAAGTGTAGTTCCTTTCTCCATCCTTTGCCTGAGTGTGATGCATGTGCATGGTATGCAATATTGAGTGTGGTGCTTATGTGTGCTATATGTGCATGTGCATGTGATATATGTGAATAGGTGTGTGCTGAGGCCAGAGGAGAACTCGGTGGGGTCTCTCAAAACGCCTGGAGCTAAGGTACAAGCCAGTAAGCCGCAGCAATCCTCCTGTCTCCACACTCCTTACAGCTGTGTAATACAGCTCTGACACATACAGCTGTATATGTGGTCATGGACAGCTTTCTATGTGGGTGCTGGGATCTGAACTCAGGCCTTCTTGTTTCTACAGCTTGCTCTGACCAACTCCTAATATCCAGCTTCCTAACTCTGCAGTTTTTATGAAATGGAGACACATTACTTCATTCATACCTGTGCTGTGTGGCACTTCTGCAGGGGTGTTAGCTGGAGCATGTGCACCTGGAGGAATCTGTATCCCACTGTAGCTGCCTGGGGCCAAGCTGCCTGGGTCATATGTTGAAGATGACGATGGCTGAGGTGGCTGGGTGGGGAGAGAGGTTGCACCAACATCTTCATTTTCTTCAACGTCTGTATATAAAATATGTACAATGTTGAAGCAGGTATATTGAAGTATAATTGCTAAGTATTTTAACTTTCCACCACTCACATGACAGAAGGAATCTATAAACACAACTCCACCTAATGCAGCTGATAAGCAGGCTATTTCTTGAAATCATTGTTACAATTTTTTATTTTTTACTTTCTTAAAAAGCTTATGACAGGCAATGAATACCACTTCTCTAGGCGAGTACCCACTAGATCTACACATTTTTTTTACACAAAATATTCCTTTCTTTAAAACAAAATTCAAATGAAAAACAAGGGCATTTTTGGCAAAATAGGTCACATTTGTGTTGTCCCAAATGGACAGTTTTTGATACTTGTCTTAAATTCAATATCTACTATGTACAGGTTATTAAATGATTATTTATCACTACTGTTTAAAGATTAATAAACAAAAATAATATTGAAATTTCACACTGAGATATCTATATTATAATAGGTGATCAAATATTTCAATAAATTTTGAAAAGTAGACTTTTTAAATAAACTCTATCATTAACTGACTTTGAAAACAAACATGAAAGTTAAAATTTGACAGTATGCTTAAGGAGATAATCAGCTACCTTCAGTAATCATAATATTAAAAATAAAAAGCAAATTAGACCTATAAAATTTTAAAACACTGTGTTTTACTTTCTATAAAATCTCAATCACAGCCTCCTCCCTCCTCCCCTGCCAGACCCACCCTTCCCCCATCTCACCTATCCCACTCCTCCTGTGTGGGGGGCCCCATATATCAGCTCCCCTCAGTTCATTAGTCACATGAGGGCTAAGATCTTCCTCTTGCTCTTGGGCCTGATATGGCAGCTCCACTACAGTAAAGTGTCCCACTAACATAACAAAGTCCATGATTGAGACTGCCCCATCTCTGCTTGCTAAGGGATCTGTATGAAGACCAATTTGCTTATCCTCTATATTTGTTTGGGAGGGGGGTCTAGGTCAAGTCCAGGTTTTTTTCTTCTTCTTTTTCTTCGTTAGTGTTTCAGTCTCTGTAAGCCTCTAAGGGCTGAGGATAGTTGGTTCTGTTGATCTTCATGTGTTGATCTTGACCCCTCTGGGTCTTTCTATTCCTCCTCCCTCTCTTATATAGAACTCCTAGAGCTCCATCTAATGTTTAACTGTGTGTCACAGCATCTGTTTTGATTTTCTGCTGGGTAAAATTTCTCATAGAACAGCTATGTTAGGCTCCTGTTCCTTTGGGTCTGTGGGTTGTAGGATAGTTATTCTATACTATATGGCTAACAACACCTGGAACTCTTAACACTAGACACATGGCCATTTTAATATCTTACAAAACAAGCTCCAAACCAAAATTAATCAGAAGAGATAGGGAAGGACATTATATATGCATCAAAGGAAACATCCATCAAGAATATATTATAATTTTAAAGATTTATATAGAGAGATTTTAATCCAGCAACATAGTTACTTTAGCTGGAATACAGACATACTATTAGCACACACTTTTACTTCCAAACAATGAAGTTAAAGTTAATTTGTAGAAGGGAGCACCCATGTTTGAAAGTGATGTCTAGTTCAGTGGGCAGACAAAATGATGAATCAGAGAAACGTTTGACAGAACAGGATACACCAACTCTCACAAGAACACCACAGGAAAGGGAAGCTGCTTAAGGGGGCAGCACAGAGAGTGATAGGGAGAGAGGGAGGAGAGGGGGGGAGAGGGGAAGGAGAGAGGGAGGAGAGGGGGGAGAGGGGGAGGTGGAGAGAGAGGAGAGGGGAAGAGGGGGAGGGAGAGAGAAAGGAGGCAGTTAGAACAGGTTAGACACAGCTGAATACAAAACGGGCCAGAGAATGAGAAGCCAAAAGATTAGAACATATTACCAAAGTTAGATTGAGGCTAAGCAGAGAAATTCAGTATGAAGCTGAGAGAAGTCAGATTGAATTAGTCAGCTTGCAGAGGAGTTTTGAGCCAGACAGTTGAGTTCACTCAGCCTGTCAGAGTTCAGAAAGTGGGCTTATTCAGCAGTAAGTCTTAGAGACTGAAAATATTCTAGGCCTGGATAAGATTGTACTGAGAGTAGAAACTTCCAGGACTAGGCCTAAGTTAGCAGATGAATTGAAGGCAGTAAGCCTTAGAGATATCAATTAAATCAGGCAAATAAAAGATACTCTTAAACATTTATGCATGGAACACAAAGGCATCCTATTTCATAAAAGAAACACATGACATCTTAAAATCACATACTGATAGTGGTTAACTTCAATATCGCATTCATATCAATGCATACATAGGCCATTTGATCCAGACAAAATAAAACAGAGAAATGCTAGAGTTAAGTAACATCAAAAATCAAATAGATACCTACAGAGCATTCCAATCCCAACACTACAGAATACACTTTCTTTTCAGCAGCCCACGGATCTTTCTGCAAAACTAACCAAATATTAGGACACAAAACAAGTCTTAACAGATACAGGAAAACCAAAACAACACCTTGCATCCTATTTGACTACCAGAGAATAAAGCTGGATATTAACAACAAAAGAAATGGCAGAAAGTATACAAAGTCATGGAGGTTATGCAATTCACTAGTGAATGAATTGGGCCAAGACAGTAATCAAGAAGGAAATTAAAAACATTTTTGAGTTAAATCAAAATGAAAATTCAACATACCCAAGAGGCAAAACTCATACTAATAACTTAATGATCACCAACATTAGATTTCCTCAAATTATTCTACAAAATTGAAACCAAAAGAACACTTCTAAATTCTTTTTATGAAGCCACTGTTACCCTAATACCAAAACTACACAAAGACTTTAAAAAAGGAAAATTATATAGCAGTATCCCTTATGAATATAGATGCCAAAATATTCTCAATAAAGTATTTGCAAACTGAGTTTAAAAACACAACAAAAAGATTATCCATCACGATCAAGTGGTTTCATCCTGAGATACAGTGATGTTTCAACATACATAAATTAGTAAGCATAATCTACCAAAAAAATACAGACTGAAAGACAAAAAAACACATGATCATTTCATTATATGTGAAATATATTTCAAATATAACACCCCTTCATGATAAAAGTCCAGGTGATGCTAGGGATACAAGGGACACAGCTCACATAATGATTCAATGTACTGCAAGTCCATAGCCAACAAACAGCTTAAATGGAGAGAAACTCAAAGCACTTTCACTACAATCAGGAACAAGATAAGAACATTCTTTACATTCCTATTCAATATACTACCTGAAGTTTTGCTCGAGCAATAAGGCAAATGAAGGAGATCAAGAGGAAACAAATGGTAAAGAAGGCGATGTATCCTTATTTGGAGATGATATGATTTTATACATAAAAGATGCTAAAGACTCCATCAGGAAATTTCTATAGCTGATAAACACTTTCAGCAAAGTAGCAGGATTAAAAAAAAAAACCCGCAAAAATCAGTAGCCTTTTTATATACAAATGACAAATAGGCCGAGTTAAAAAAAAAATCAAGATAACAGTATCCTTCATAATAGCATCCCTAAATATACTGGGATAACTCTACCCAAGTAAGTGAAAGACTTGTATAATAAAAACTTTAAGACACTGAAGAAAGAAAATGAAGAAGGTAACAGAAGATGGAAACACCTCCAATGCTCATGAAACAGTAAGATTAATATTGTGAACATGACCATCCTACCAAATGCATTCAAGAAAGTCTTAATTGAGATTCCAACACAATGGTTCACAGAAAATGAAAAACAACAAAACAAAAACAATCTTCAACTTCATATGGAAACACAAAAACCTCAGGATAGCTAAAATAATCCTGAATAATAAATGAACTGCTAGAAGTATCAGCACTCCATATTTCAAGTTGTATTACAGAGCTATAGTAACAAAACAGCATGATACTGGGGGAAAAAGATATTGATCAATGGAATTGAGCTGAAGATCCAGACGTTAAGTCTAAACACCCACTGACACCTGATTTTTGACAAAGGTACCAAAAATACACACTGGAGAAAAGACAGAATCTTCAACAAATTGTGCTGGTAAAACTGGATAGCTGCATGTAGAAGAATGAAGATAGATATCTATCTAACACCCTGTATAAAACTCACCCAACTATAGTAGAGCAAGGACCTCAACATAGAACCAGATACCCTGACTCTCATAGAAGAGAGGTGAGGAATAGGTTTCAATTTTCTGGGACTAAAAAGGACTTTCTGAACAGCAAAGGATACTATCATTTGAGCAAAGCAACAGCCTACAGATTAGGAAAAAAACTTCGCCAATTAGACAGGGTTAGTCTAATGAGAAAGGCTTAGTATCTAGGATATATAAAGAATTAAAAAACAAACAAACAAATAAACTTGAGCATCAAGGAAATAATAACCCAATTAAAAAATGGGACACAAGAACTAAATAGTTTGTGAAAGATGAAACAAAAATGGCGGAGAAGCACTTAAAATATGTTCAACATCTTTTGCCATCAAGGAAATGTAAATCAAAACTGTTTTGTGATTTTATGTTACCATAATCAGAATGACCAAGATTAATAAAACACATGACAGCAGATGCTGGTGAGGATGCAGGGAAAGGGAAGCACTTTCACTGGTGGTGGAGTTTAAATTGGTACAGTCCCTAAGGAAATCAACATGGAGGTTCCTCAAAAGTTGCAAATCAATCTACCTCAAGGGAGGAATAGAGAGACTCAGAGGGGGTCAAGATCAACACACAAAGATCAACAGAACTAACCAACCTAGGCCCCTAGAGGCTTACAGAAACTGAAACACTAACCAAAAAAGGAAGTAAAAAAGTTTAGACTTGACCTCAAACCCCCTAAACAAATATAGAGGATAAGCAACTTGGTCTTCATACAGGTCCCTTAGCAAGCAGGGGTGGGGCTGTCTCAGTCATGGACTTTGTTTGCTGTTAGTGCGATACTTTACCCTACTGGAGCTGCTATATCAGACCCTAGAACAAGAGGAAGCTCTTAGTCCTCATGTGACTGATTGAACTGAGGGGGGCTGATATGTGGAGACCCCCTACACTGGAGGAGTAGGATAGGTGGGAGAGTAGGTAGAGGGTGGGAGAGTGGGTAGAAGGTGGGAGGGTGGGACTGGGTGAGGAGGAAGGAGGTGGCTGTGATTGAGATGAAACTTAAATTAATAAATAAATTAAAAAATGTTCTCAGAAAAAAAAGATCCAGTTGGATATATAACCAAAGGACTCTACACCTTACTATAGAGATACTTGCTCAGCAATGTACTCATTTCTGTTCTATTCATAACAGCTAGAAATTGGAAACAGACCAGATATGCAGCACCTGATGAATGGATAATGAAAATGTGGTAAATTATCACAATGGAAATTTATTCAATTAAGAAAAACGAGATTATTATATTTGCAAGTAAATGAGTAAAGCTAAAAACAATCATCCTGAGTGAGGTAAACTACATCCAGAAAGACAAACATTGCATGTTTTCTCTCATATGTGGATGCTAGCTTTTAAGTGCTAGACATGTATGCCTTACTTAGAGTAACAATAGAGATTAGGTAGGTAGTGACAGATGGGGTGTGGGGATCTTCCAAGGAAGGGGAAACAGTATAATGTTATAAAAGGGACAAAGGAGAAACTAGAATAGGAGGATTAAATGGGGGAGGGAAATGGGAGGGCAGGATAACGAGGGAATATGGGGAGGGACAACTAACACTGAACGCTTTTGGAAAAGCCATATAGAAATCTACTACTGTAGAAGGTCCCTAAGGTATATATACATATGAAAATAATTTAAAAGGAATTACCATATAATGGGGAGACAGTGTCCTAACTAGGTATCTTATGCCACCAAATAAAATACCTAGTCCCAGGGATGGGTTATATCTTGTAGTGTCACTGCCCAGTAGGGTTCCTATACATCCCTTCCCCAAATATTACAGGCTACATTGCCAGTGCTATTTCTATTGCTGAAGACATGGCTTATATTATCAAACATGGAGAAATTGAGCTGGTGCTCAACTAAAAGTTTCACCTCTTACTAGCATACATAGTGTTGGAAAGTTCTACACATGCTAGTAGTGGAGAAAAAGAAAGCTACAAGCTACAAACCCTGTGACTTACAATAACATGACTTTTAATGATATACTGCTGTACCCATAGATCAGTACATAAGTCAACCTTTATCAGAGAATCATCTTCTTGTAGTGGATGGAAAATAACACAAAGGCTCACAAATGGACAATGTGCAGAGTGAGAGACTTTAAAGCATTTAGCCCTAAATAGGATGTCTTTTTCATTCTCATCCTCAAGGCTCAAGAATCTATGCAGAAGAGATGGTGGAAAGATGCTAACAGCTAGAGCTGATGACTCCAAGGACATAACGTTTTTTCAGAAACAACAGGACTGGCGATCATCTGAACACAGAAATGTGGCAGCACACAAGACCCGTATAAGTTCATGCCAAACAAAACCCCAGCCCAGAGAAGGGGGAGTGGGTACAAAGTTCAATACCTATCCAAGAAGCTATTTGCAATTGATTCCTGCTGGGAGAGAAAAATAATGTTCTCCAATGGAGTGACACTGGGTATATCACCCAGACTCTCTGTTTAGAGTTATTAGCCAATACAAAATTAACTCTCTCTCTCTCTGTGTGTGTGTGTGTTGTTTTTGTGCCTTTGGTGCTTTTTTTTAAAAAATTTGTTTATTTATTTATTTAAGGAGAAAAAAAGAACAAGAAATTGAAAGGGTAGGGAGTGGTGAGACCTGGGAGGAGTTGGAGAAGAGGAAAGAATAAGATCACAATATATTATATATTAAAAAAAAAAGAAATAATAAGAAATGTTGGTGAGGAAATGAGGGAAAAAGAACCTTTATTCACTGTTGGTTAGAGTGCATGCTAGTAAAGCCAGTATGGAAATCAGCATGAAGGTTCTTCAAAGGCTAAAAGTAGAATTATCCCATGAGCCAGTTACTCTAGTTGTGGGGATATATGCAAAGGACTTTTATATTCTACTCCTGAGATACTTGCTCATCCATATTCACTGTGAACAGAATTAGCCTAGATGTCCATCAATGGGTGGATGGCCAGTGACAATGAAGTACATATGCACTATCATCTCATTTAACTATAAAGAAAAGTAAAATCATTAAATTTACTGGTAAATGGATGAAACTGAAAAAGGTTACACTGAGTGAGGTAACAGAGGGCCAGAAAGACAAATGTTACATGTTCTTTCTCCTATGTAGTTCCAAGCTTGAAATCTATAGGTTTGTGCGGTTAACCTACAGTACCTAGAAGCCAGGAAAGTAGAAAAGGTCAACTGAGGTGAGGGATGCTTTAAGGGAGGGGTTGGGTAAGGGAACACAAGTGATAGGAAAACAGAGGAGGATACTAGGTGTGGTAAGTTTAGACAAGGATGGGGAAGTTGAGGGGAGAGAGTGGGTTTTTCTGATGAAGGAGTATGTAAAAAAGCCATAAGGACATCTACTACTTTATAAGCTGATGGGGATGGGCAGAAAAGATCAAGGTTAGAAGAGTGAGAAACTCAAGAAGAGAGATATCTTGCAGAGTGAGATAATGATGCTCCTAAAGACAATGGGTTATTAAAAATTCCAGTGTCACGTATGGGATACCCCCTTATAAGCTGTTGGTCAAGGAAACCCCAGAGACTACCAAATCAATACACAATCTTGTTTATTCCTCTTGGTTGGCTACCAGACCTAGATGAGAAGACCCAATTACTAAAGACATCATGTTCATGATCTGATGTATACAAGATACAGAGAAATCAGGCTAGAACTGAACTGAATATTTCCAACAGAATAACCTTTATAGTACCTGCTGAAAGGTAAAAAACAGGCTGTTGGCATCAATAGTCTTTCTTACTTGGTGTAAGCCCTACAAACTACAATACCAAAATGAAAGCAAGATGTGCCCAATAGTACAATAACGGCATGACTATTATAGGAGTAACCATCTGATCTCTGACTTCATCTGAGGTCAGTTTCCCAGCAGGGAACTTGTGCCTGGTAATAAAAAACCTGTGGCTCAGCTTATCTCAGGGATGGCAGTTAAGTTAATCAGCAGTAGTTAAGTTCTCCCCCAGCCCTGAGATAAGCTGAGCCACAGGTTTTTAATTACCAGGCACAAGTTCCCTGCTGGGAAAAACCTATTTTCTTTCTAAATATCTATTTTCATATCTTTCATAATTAGTCTTAATTGTCAACTTGATACAGCCTAGAGTCACTTAAGGAGAGAGTCTCAATTGAAGGTTTGCTCAGATCTTGGCCTGTGGGCATGACAGTCCGGGACTATCTTTATTATTTGATGTAGCAGAGTCCACCCCACTGCAGGCAGCATCATACCTTTATAAAACCAGGCTAAGTGTAAGATTCTAAGCAAACCAGCAAGCAGCATTCTTCCATGGTTTCTGGTTTAAGTCCCTGTTGAGGTCTTGCCCTGACTTTCCTTAGTGATGGGCTGTGTAATTTAGTCTGAAATAAAACCCTGCTTACCCAAAATTGACCTAATTAGTCAAAGTGTTTTACCAAAGCAACAGAAATGAAACTTTAGATATCTCAGAAAAATATTACTCTCAGTCTTGATCAAAGATCATTCTCTTTGGAATGTATAGTGGTGAATACAAGAGACTCATTGCTACTCAAGTTGCTAGGAATAAGTGATAGTTGAGCACTTGGCCATGAACAGGATATTTAAACCACTCCCTAAAAACTAAGGGAATATCATGAAGAGGAGGAGAAAGATTTTAAGATAAGGAAAATAGGGAGAAAGTCTGGGAAATGCTAAATTATGAGAATAACATAACATAATCATGATCTCCCAGCAACAGGGCTACCTATAATGGAGCCTGCACATGACTGGACCTGTCAAACAGTCAATCATGGATTGAGGAGGAGCTTCCAGGGCTCTACACTTTTCTGCTGAATGATGTACTATTGACACATTTCAGGGAAGAGAAGACATTTTCAGTTACATTCTCACTGATGAGCTGACTAGGTTCTAATAATTAGTTCCATATCCATGGTCACATAGATGGCCTTGGTTACAATTAGCCAGTCACAAAAGAAACAAAAATAAACTAATGTGAGGAGAGATTTGTAGTGAGAAAAGAAGCCTAAGGAATTTGGAGGGGTTTAGAGAGTGTGGGCAGTGACTAAGTATCAGAAGGCATTATGTACATATGTGAAACTGTCAAACAACTAATAGAAGTTAAAAAAAGTGGTATTCAACTCAAGGATGCTCCATAGCTAATATGTTCAAAAACTGGTATTATTTGAGTTATTTCTAGATTCTGAACAATTATAAATAAAGCTTTTGGCAACATTCACATACAGTACTTTGTGCACACACCTTTGTTTTTCTCTATGGCAATGGTTCTCAACCTTCCTAATGCTGTGACCCTTTAATAAAGTTCCTCATGTTGGGGTGAACCCCAACCATAAAGCTATTTTTGTTGCTACTTCGTAGCTGCAATTTTGCTACTGTAAGTATCTGTGTTTTCCACTGATCTTAGGTGACCTCTGTGAAAGGGTCATTTGACCTCCAAATGGGTTGAGAACCACTGCTGTAAGGGAAATAACTGAACTACTAGGTCTTGCTTTTTCCTTTCCCATAAGCAATCTATGAGTTATAGCTTGTTGACGTCTTTGACAGCAGTAACAGTTCAGATTTTAATAAGTGTATGGGCTATCTTTTGGTTTGTTTTGTCCCACTAATAAATGATTTTAGCATCCTTCTGAGCACTTACATAGCACCTATGCACTCTTATGTCATTGTTTAAATGGTTTAAACTGAAATAGATTTATATCACTCCTCTCCCTTCCTCCCTTCAACCCTTCTCAGCTACTTTCACTTGAGCTCCTTCCAGACACCCTCAGACTCTCAAGTGGGTTGCCTGTATTTGATTACAATCATGTATGTGTAAGCATGTACATATGCATATGTACACACACATATACACACACATATCTCACTGAGTCTACATTTGTTGTTTGTGTATATATGTGTTTGTTTCAAGGGTGACCATTTTGCATTGAGCAATCAATAATAGGTTTCATCTCTAGGAGAGACTAAATCTCCTTCTGTCAGAACTTATTATCTGTAGTTCTTTGTCTAGGGAAAAGACCCTGCAAAAATTTTCCCTCTTCTTTATTATTAACATGTCCACTGATATTGCCATGTTCTGGTCTTCTTTATGGAGCCATTTCTAAAAGAGACTGTTTCATAGCACACTTCCTGGTATGCTGGCTCTTCAAATCTCCCCAGCCCCCCATAATGCTCCCTAAGCATTGCTCACTGCCCACAGTCACTTCTGGATTGTAATAGCAGAACTGAACGTCTGCAGTAAGGGTATGAGGTTCTCAAGCTTAAAGTATATATACTCAGTATCACTGTCACATTTGTCAGGAGATGCACGGAACCTTGTATAGATATGCTTATCTCTGTATAGAACTGTAACCCAGAGCTGATGGAAGGACCACATTCAGATTTAGAGGCTATTAAAATGAGTTGAAAGAAGTACTTATTTCATTAGTGTGAATTGTTTATTTCCTAGTTGGGCACAGATTAAGAATAGTGCCAAAGAGGATTTCACAACCCCTGACTTTTTCCTTTATTATTCTCTCCCCCCCTTTTTTGTTGTTTATTTTGTTTTGTCTTTTTAATTTTCTTGAGGTAATGCCTGGCTATATAAACCCAGTTGTCTATCTCCTCAGAGAAATCCTTCAGCCTCAGCCTTCCAGTGTGCTAGAATTATAGGCATGGGCTACCATACTCAGCTACCCAGAAAATTTCTCCAAAGAATTCAAAGAGCTGAAACTGTCAACCTATTTTAACTGTTCCAAAGAACAAAAAAGGATCAGAAATTTTCAAATTTGATGTATGAATTATAACATTTATTTACGTGTCTGTGTGAGGTATGTCCAAGTGAGTGTGGGTGTCCATAGGGGTTAGAGGAGCTGGATCCCCCGAAGCTGGAGTTACAGGCATTCGTGAGCCACTCCATGAACATAACATTTTAATCCCCCCCAAAAATTATAGAAAAATTTAGTTATAAATATCACCAATGCAAAAAAGTAGCAATGAATGGAATTCATATCTGTGTAATAAGAATAACACATCATGACCAAGTGATGTTTATTCACCATGGAACGTTATTTAAGAGTTAGACAGTCTCATGACTTTATTCAGCACAATGAGAAAACGAGTTAGACTTTAGTTGGCCAACTCTGATAAACAAAATACTGAACATAACCATATACAGCCATCTGCTCACTGTGCACAGTCAGTTCTGAATTGTAATAGCAGAACTGAACATGTGTAGTAACGGTATGCGGTTCTCAAGCTTAATGTATATATTACCTGATCCTTTAAGAAAGCTTAATGACTCCTGAAGTAAACAGTCATTTCCACAGGTGCCCCCAAGTCATCTAATAAAATGCCAGGATCATGTGAACATTTCTCAGTTCTGAGAACAGTGTTATTCCCTTTTAATGGTATATTGACTACATGTCTAATAGATATATTTTTTAAAAGTGAGAAACATTTTCCCTTTCTTTTTCCCCCATATTAACTGATATATCAAGTAAAAATAATTTGTTTATATTCATGATTAAATGATATAAACCACTATGTAATAATGTCAAAATTCTCTCATACAAAGTTTTTTTTATAGTTTAAGCATAAAACACTATATTATAAACTGTGTGGGAAAAGAGTAGACTCCATGTATGCTTGTAGCATCCATCCATCCATCCATCCATTCATCCATCCATCCATCCATCCATCCTCCTATTTGCTTGAAAATTCATAAAATAATGATCTCTATAAAGATAAAAAAAAAACTAGTGAATTTACTATCTTAGTTTTTGTAGGCTCAAGGAAGATGAGAAATTCACTTCCCACTTTTCTATGCTCTGTAAGTTTTGGAGCTGGTTGAAGTATTACTCCCTTACACATACACAAGTCAAATATATCGCAAAATTGATACAATATTCACTGAGGTATGAGAACACTTCTAGGTCACACTGGGAGTAGACTGTCTAGCCAATGCACAGATGAAATCTGGGCAGATATAGGAGACAGCCAAGTCATTTAACTGACATGGACCTCATAGCATATGGGAAGCCTTAATTTTAAATGTCCCCACGTTCCTGGTGTTATAATTATTGTACATAAAAAAATTGCTAGTACCTTCTGAAAACTGAAAATTTCTGAACATTTAAGACTCTACTGAAACATTTCGACTTAGGATTAGTAACTACATACCATTGTCTTCCTCTATTCCAACAGGGCCAGCTTGAGGAGTCTCCCCATTCTTTAAGCAGTTATGAATGTACGTTGCCTTCCATCTTGCATACTTTCTATGTTTCACATTCTAAAAGGAAGTATATTGGTAGCAGCATTAGACCACAGTAAAACAAAAAGGAGATATACTTAACTTGGGCTAAGTCACATTTCTGAAATGAAATCTCTGTTTGTGTGGTAAAGTTCTGAGACTCTGAGCAGCTCTACCCCTGATTCTTCAGTGCTCAGGGCCTGACAGATTCCATGAGAAGTTATTTTCAGTAGAGCACTATGGCATCACATCACAAAGTACGTAAGGGAAGTGTATGTATGTCTTGCCAGAAAATTTTCTAACTTAGAGAAATAGGTTAAATGGAATTTTTAGCTAAAATATAAAAGAAATCAACAACAGATAACTTGTTTCTGTAAAGATATATACAAATTCATGAAAACAAAAATAAAACTTAGACGATAAAAATGATACAGTGGTCAATTTTAAGTTCTAAGTTGTCATCAACTAAGTGCTTGATCTGATCATATCAGTTCTCAAGGTGGGAAGCCAGGGTCTCATTCTGTTGTCTAAAGAGGAACTGAAAACACCACTCACTAGGGAGCCTGGTGCTCCTTCCTGGTTCAGCCCCAAAGACTGAACCCATCCTCCCCACAGCAGATTTGTAGATTCAACTGCACTTTGTTCTATTTCTTTAACAAGATTTTCAATACAACTGTCCACACTCACGGTTTTACTCTTCAGCTCATTGGCTTGTGTGCTCTCTCTCTCTTTCTCTCTCTCTCTCTCTCTCTCTCTCTCTCTCTCTCCCTCCTTCCCTTCCTTTCTTTCCTGTTCACTTGTGTCACACACAAAGCCAGACAATTTGAATACACCCACCCCTTTAGTGGCAAGGGTTTGTACCTTACCAGAGGAGCTACTCTTAATAATATCACCAACAACCTATTCCTCTTGGGCAAGGCCAGTGGCCATTTTAAGCCTACCCTTGTCAAACCTGACAGCATACTTTCTGCTTGCTAAGCTTTCTGTTTGTCCCATTTTGTGACACTCATTTTTTCTCCTACCTCAGATTTTGCTACTAAGCCCCCATCCAGCCTTTAAACAGTCTGAAGTCTCCTGTTTCAGCAGAGACTGAAAGCCAGTGGAACAATCAGTATGACTCATGTAGGACTTTAAAACATCACTTATGTTTCCCACAGAAACAGCAAATTTAAAGAAATCCATTATTTCTAACTTTTTAAGAAATGGAGACTTTGAAACACTGGGATTACTTTATTTGGCAGTGTATCTGAGCTGGGTGGCAGTTCCTTCAGGAGATGTACACTCACAAAGATTCATTAATACAGCATCTGTCCCCTGTTCGCCCACTGTCCTCTCCCTGAATTCCCAGGCTCACGCATCTTTAGTGTTTACTATCAGGTACAATTTATTACCTCATAGCAGTCAGTCTTTCTTCCTTATTTTACTCATGCAATTCCTACAAGCATCAGGACAGTAGTCAACTGAACTTGTTTCTGTCTGTCTCCACACTGATTTATATGGTTTCTGTCTTTATTAATCTTTAATGTATGTAACTAGTCTTAATTTGCTTGTGACAAATATCTGATGATGTGGTATTTCCATTTGGAAGTTACATGTACAACTAAATTAATCTGCCCTAAAATGCTTTCTTGATTCTCCCTAGCCTTTTCTCCTCTCAGTTAACTTCATTGAAGAAAGAAATTAGTGGGAGTCATGTTTAGCACCTGTCTTATCTTTGGCCACTTCCATCTAACAAAGAATTAAGTTGATTTGCTTTTGAAAAGTACAATGTTCTCTCCCTCCACATATCTCTCTAATATTTCCCTAGTACCCTAACATGTCTCTATATTTTTAATCTATCCTTGCTATGTTTTCCTCATCCAGTGCTCAGATCAATTTTCTAAAATATAAACCTACACACAGCAGTCTTTTCAGTGGCAGGCACTTGGGCTATCAGTCTTTCCCATGTGGTTCATGGCTGTCTGGGCTCCTCAATCTTCCTCACTGCTTCACTCTATCACGTAGCTTTCTGGGTACTTTCTATCCCTAAACATGTCCACATATGCTGCTGCTATCTCTGGTCGTTTCTGCTTTTTCTCACAAGGTGTATTTTTTTATCTCTATTCACTCCTTATGGAATGGATCGAGTCCAATGCCTCACAAAAGTTTTGCTGACCTACCCAATCTAAAAATACTAAGTAATCTATATTTCTAATAATATTTGCCATGATTTATAATTACATATTTATAAAATATTTCCTCATTTATAAACACATTCATATCACCAAAGGCAGTCTATCCCCATCTGCCTTCTATACCATGCAATTAAATTTGTTCTAACACATACCAGCTGCTCGGCAGCAACTCCCATCTGATGAATGAATGCTAACAGAAATTATTGTTCGCCAATAATGTAGTAGAGTTGATCGGCTATGTATGCATTACTCAGGTTAGGAAGTTCAACTGAATCATACAGTTATATAGAACAGTTTGAAATTTCCCAAGTTTGACTGCTGAATGCTTTTGGACGTGGGGTGGTGGAGTTTTGAAACATGGTATCATTCTAAGGCCTAGGCTAGCTGGGACTCATTGCATAATTCAGGCCGGTCTTAAACTTGTAGCAATTCTCTTGCTTCAGCCTCCCAAGTGCTAGGATTATAGTATGAGCCACCACACAAGACTAGCAGTTTCTGACCTACAGAAACATTATCAGCATATGAGTTGTTCTGTTTTTTCCCTTCTCTTTCACTGTCTGAAATTAAAAAAAAAAATGTCAAAGCACCAAGTTTCCTTTAGACGTAAGTTTTCAAAATCCTATGTAAACCGGACTGGTGGTGTTCAAACACTAAATTATCTATCTTAGGAACCTTTAGGTTTACATGTCTACTTGAATCCTATATCTACAGATGACAGTATTTTAAAATGTTCATTATTCTATTCTCCAGTTGTAAAATTAAATGTATTACTTATTAAATATATGTAGCAAACATGGATATTTTTGTAGTTTAATAAACATTTGCTATTAAGACTTGAGTTAGCAAGCAAGAGATATAAAGTAAGTTGTATGTTCCATCTGCCCTTGGAGCTTATTATCCAGCTATGTACACAGGAAGCATATTATGTCAGCTACAACAAGAAGAGAACATTAAACCTGTCTCTTGTGGTATGTGGTTGAACAATTTGGAAAGAAAAAAGTATGCTCAAAGATCCCTGGAAGTAGAAATGGTATTTTGGTGTGGTCTTCTAAGACAAACATGATGTGAAAAGGTGGAGAGAAGGGCAAGACCAGGTTGGGGAGAAAGAAAGGTCTATGCAGTCAGAAAGGTGGAAATAAAGAGGAGGTAATATGAATGGAAAACCAATCTGCTATGGGTACATTAGATTAGAGAAATCAGAACAAGATTAAAGTTTTAGCCAACAACTTTATAACACCCTCCAGGTTATAAATCACTTCTATACACTTTCCTATTTGGTCCTCAGAATCATGAAGTGCAAGCAAGTTATATTTTATTTCCTGTAAAAATCTGAGACATTATGAGACCAGGTAAACAACAGTACACTTTGTCTGGCATTCAAAGCCTTCCACCTTTATGACTTTGCTTCAGTCTCATCCACGTCATTTCTTGAAATACAGAAGAGGCAATGTTTCCTCATGCTATTCTCCCTTTCCTACCATGGGCACATTGTGGTAAAATATCTCCTTTTCTTCAAGGCTCAGCTCAAATATTTACTCCCAAATAGCCTTGTAGGCTTGCTGGAAGTTAATAATTATTTGTCATTTCCTCAAGGCAGACACTATGCTAACTGCTGAGGGAGATAGGATGGAGACAGCACAAACAATACATATAGTCCAACATGAAGGCCAGCAGTAATGGCCATATCTAAATGTGAGCCCTTTGGTCAAAGTTCTACTGTTAGCTTCTGTCGGAGAGGGCAATCACATACTTTACCACTAACAAATAAAAGAAAAAGGCCTGAATCCTACAATATCCTTGGTGGGCATGTTTTCAATGCCCTAAAAGATTTCTACAAGTTCTTATCACTTCTATGCATTGGATCTGAGGAAATAAGCATCTAAAACCTGGATATTTGGGGAGACCTTATACAAACCACAGCAGTAATATATTACTTTTTCATCTTTTTCTTTTAGGGCTGATTAATTCATCATTACAGAGTTATGAATAGTCATGATATTTTAGTAATAAAGTCAGGCACACTATTTAGAAATGGTTTGGTGAGCTAAAACGATCAAGATCATGAAACAACTTGCAATTCAGATAGAAATATATGAACCATGAGGAAATGACTTTAGAAAGTCAATTCCTTAATGTGTATTTAGGATATACCTGTAGTTAAGAGGATACTTCTGCTAACAAATGAATTGCATCATTATATAAGTTAACCTTGTCTATAGAATTAGTGGAAGAGTTATCACTATATGATTCACCCCTATTTTTATATTGTGAGAAATTTAAACCATCCTGGGTACCTTTACTGAGTATGTAAAGTGTAGGGGTTAGATAAATTAGATTTAGAAAATATATAGGAGTTTCTGATACTGTCTCTTAATTCGGGGCCTGAAGAGCATTATCAGCATGAAGTCAGCAAAAACAGGAAAGACTTAATAGACTGAAAAACAAGGTTGAAGTCAGGAAAAACAGGAAAGACTCAATAGACTTGAAGAAAAAAAGTATCTGGCCTGACATTGTTTTCAGCTGCTAAGTGGGCGGAGCCCAAATTAAGCTGAAACAGAGTTCCTCCTATTTAAGGACAGTGCATGGAGTCCAAAAGAAGAAGAGGCCCCTGATGCTAGAGAGCTCCAAGAGTCCTGCTGAAAAAAGTGCTGGCCATCATTTGATGGCCAGATTTCCCTGAAGCAGAAAGAAGCTGGTGAGCAAAGAAAGCCTGAGCAAGACACCAAAAGGCCAAGGACTGGACCCTGTGGCTCAGCTTTTGCCTGGAGGGGTTTGATCTGTCCGATCAGTGGCCTAGGGGAAACTGTGCCTGGCTTTAAGGACTGAGGCAGAGCAGCTGAGTTCCTGATTCAAAAGAAGTAAGTTGGCCTGCAGACAGCTGGGGTCTCACACAGAGAAGAAAGCATGAAGCCTTATTTAAGGTGAGACTGCAATAACCAACTTACCCTGACGAACCTGCATCTGAGAGATCCAGAAAAAGGACTGCTAAGTGCGTTAAAGAATCTACAACAAAGACTGTGTTCCTGACGACTGAGGACCTGCCCCAGAGACTGTATCATTGTAAAAGGTTATGAAAGTAGTTGTTATAATTATCAATAGGTTTAGTGGATAGATTAAAGGGGTTGTAGGAATTTATAGGATTAATAGTTAAGAAATTGTTGGTGTTTGTTATAAGTGAATTTAGTAATAAATAAATAAGTGTTGAATGTAATTTAAAAGTTCGGTTTCAGTAAAGTTTTGAGAAAATATTTAAGCTAATGAGGGCTTATTTTTGCAAACATGAAAAAATTGGTTTTTATTTCCTATTTTCCAAAACCGTGGCATAATATATAGCAGAAATTTCTGACAGTTTTTAACTTGTATAAATGCACACTTGAATACTGTTGTAGTAAAAATAAAGAACATTTGATGATACACAGTATTTTAAGAGGAGAATAAGATGTCAATATTTGTAAAATCCATTCACCCCTTTTGGCTGATTAAGACATCCTTTCTGGGAAACAGGAATTGCAATGGGAGCTTTTACTTTTGTCCCTGGCCCCAAGTTCCTGTTTTGTAACTGAATTGATGAAAATCACTGACAATGGCAAATTTCAGCTAGTAGGGTCAGCAGCAGATGTGAAGCTCTCCACTGAATTCTCAGTTCATTGCCTGTACGCTATAGCCTTCTGTGACTGGACTGGTAGGAAAACACAAACCTGGGCCAGGTGCTCTCAAACTAAGTGCACATAGGAATGAAGGAATGAAAGAGGTTTAATTAAAAACCAAAACCAAGTTTGTCCAAACTTGCAAATTTGGAAAAGCCAATGTAATCTGTTTCTGACACATAAGGTTTCACTTTGGAGAGAGTTCCAAAGACTTGCCTTTAGTCTCCCTCCTTGATTTTTTGTTCTTGAACCTACTAGATTCAACATTACAAATATCCTCATTACCCACTTTAACTGTTTTCATCAAGGTTGGATATTTTCAAACACTTCGGTACTCATCCAACGCTAGATGCTACTTTCTACAGTTTCTGAACCCTGAGACCCTGTTGTATCACTCCCATTGCTTTAATCTCCATTTGTATTTGCTTACTGGCTCTCTGGTCTCTTAATTTTGGTTTGTTTGTTTGTTTAACCTTGATGACATTGAACTCAGTCCGTTATAGTGGCTCTTTCTTGTTATGCAAGGCCTGGAATGTCACCCACTAGATACCCTTTCTCCCCTACTTAACCTCAATTCTTTTCTCCAGTGTGGTGGTTTGAATGAGAATGGCACATGACTCAAATTTACATGCTTAGTTCCCAGTTCATGAACTGTTTGAAAAGATTAGGAGACATGTCCTTGTTGGAGGAAGTTTGTAGTTCAGGGTGGGCTTTGAGGTTTCAAAAACCCAGGCCAGGCCCAGTCTTGCACCTTCCTTCTGCTGATTGCCTGTGGATCATGATGTAAAACTCTGAGCTACTGCTACAGCACCATGCCTGTCTGCTTCCAGCCATGATAACAATGAACTAACCCTCTGAAACTATGAGCAAGCCCATGTTTAAATGTTTTCTTTTATAAGGATTGCTTTGATCCTGATGACTTTAAACAATATACAACAAAGTCCCCAATTTACATCTTTTGTTAGACTATTTCCAAATCTTTCAATACAAATCCTTCTAACTCAACATTACAGTTGTAGTGTTTGCAGTCTTCCTCACATGCCACCCCCTGCCCCATAATCTTCCATATACTTTTGTTATTTACAGGCAATATATGAGGGGTGGTCACATGTAGAAGTAACTAAACTATTTACCAGTATTTATATTATCATTAATTAGTCGGCAGTGTTAATCCTTAACCCGCCATTATAAATAGGCACACAGACCTGATGGAGTTTAACAAGCCTTGGCCTGGATTGAGCAATGTTGACCCATCTAATCTAGCTCTTAATTCTATTCCCCAAATATGATCCCATATATACATATATTCCCTGTGCTGTTTTTTTCCATGCTATGCCAATGTTACAGACCATGTGGAGTGAGGTTCTATTCTCAATTCCATGGTACATGTACTTCTTCCACCTCCTGGCCTCTTCTTCTGGAGTCTTCTACTCATGAGCCTCTCTGCTTCAGAAACCTGAGCACCCTAGTCCCAACTACTTCCGCCTTTGCCCAATCTCAGGCCTAGGCATTGGTTATCAGAGACAACGGTTGGCAAGCAAGGTAACATAGCATTCATTACTTGATGTACAGGAAGCAGGTTTCTGGGAGCAGGTTATGCATTTAGAATGCATAACATTACCCTATCAGTCACATTTAAAAATCTAATAAAAAGCAACAGATTTTGGGAAATTTTATTTTTCCTTCCTTTTTGTTTTTTCAAGACAGGGTTTCTCTGGGCAGCACTGGCTGTTCTGGAACTTACTCTGTAGACCAGGTTGGCTTCAAACTCACAGAGATCTGCCTGACTCTGTCTCCCAAATGTTAGGATTCAAGGACTGTGCCACCACTGACAGGTAGGAAATATTTTCATATTAGAATAAATAAGTTCCTTGCAGTTCTAAATTAATAAACTTATACTGATTTCATAGATATCAATGTTGTATTTCAAGTGACAATAAGCCATTACTATACACTAATAGAGTCTTAATGTTCAGTTCCATTGTCTGATGGCCTCACCAAATTTGTTCCTTCTTACAGAAGTTTTTTCTTTTATAATATTTGCTGTTTTTCTGAGGTACTGAACAGCCTAGGCTTAAACTAGGTTGGCCTGGAACTCAAGATCCTCTGGCCTTTGCCTCTTGTGCTGGGGTTATAGTAAGTGCTATTAAAGCTCTCAGTCATACTCTTACTATCTGATTCTATCAGCATTATCACAGAACCACATTCAGAATACAACTGCTAACTATCATGACCTGCACTGGGAATTCTGCTCTGAGCAAGCAGTGTCTCTAATACTGGTTATTCAGTGTCTGCTTTCCTTATTCAGTCCTGGCCTATTACACTGAAATCAATGACTGCTTCAATACAGACAATTCTTATTAATTATGCTTAAATTCCCCTCCTTATCTTATCCCTATTATTCTCCCTGTTCTTATTTTCAACTCAGCCACAGTATCCCCCTTGCTACCACCCGATCATGGGTGAGTGGCTAATACTAGTTTTGGGATCATCACAGTACTTGATAAAAAGAATGAGTTCCATATAAAATTTCCTCCTCCTGGACTATCTGCATGATTTTATTTTCTCTTATTGCATTAAAGGCTTTGCTAAAATGCTGCCTAATTCTCAGCAAGGCCTTCCTCAAATCAGTTTACTTTCAAATTCATATCACTACCTTCAATTTCTAAATTATCACTATAATTTGACATCATGTTTACTGCACTTACAAACACTGTCTATCTCTACTCAGAAAAGCGATTCTCAGTTACTGCTGTACTGCTACTGACCAGAACTTAGCAAGCACTTCATGAATCAATGAATGAATGGATACATTTGGAATTCTTTCTTTTTATCAAATACTGTTAATAATCCTCAAGCTGGCTGTCTTGACACATATTTAGAAATCATTGAAATATAGCAATAAACTTTTGCTAATGTATACAGTTTTATTAAGCTTGAATACACATTCTGACTTGGGTTTCAGTGGATAGTGTTGAGAATGTTTATGAGATCACCAAGTTATAAATGCAAAAAAGAAAAAAAAGGACTGGTAATCTCTTAGTATCTACAGTATATTTACCTCTGGTCCTTAAAATATATCCTACAAACAACAGGTGTTCTACATAATGCTGGGAGCAATGAAATATAGTAAGAAATACTTGAGAAATAAATAAAAATAATAATATATATTGAAGTACTTATAATTACTTTGTGTATATATTTCCTGACAGGCTTAGGTAAGTTTTTATTTTTAATTAATAAATTTATTTATTTGTTACTTCAGGTTACATCTCCATCATATTGTCCTCTTTCCCCCCTTCCCAGCCCCGTTCTCCCATCCTCTACCCCCTAACCCTTCCATCTTGCTCCTCTGGAGTAGAGTGTCCCTACATAACAGTCCCTTGCCCCAGTTCAGAAGTCATATGAGGGCCAAGAGCCTCTTCATACACTGGGGGCCTACAAGGCAGTACCACCAGTGAAAAGTGTCTCATTGCTAGGGAGGGAAAACTAAAAAACAGACCAACCAACAAACAAACAAACAAACAAAAACAAACAAACAAAAAAAAATAAAATTCTATGTCCGTGTTCCCTTTGGTGTGTTGGTTGTAGTACAGATATCCTGTACTATATAGCTAAAATCCTACTGTAAGAGAATAGATGCCATGTGCATCCTTCTGAGTCTGGGTTAGCTCACTCAGGATGAGCTTTTCTAGTTCCATCCATTTGACTGCAAATTGCATAATTTCATTGTTTCTGATAGCTGAGTAATATTCCATTGTATAGATGTACCACAGTTTTTTAATCCATTCTTCAGTTGAGGGACATCTGGGTTGTTTCCAATTTCTAGCTTTTACAAATAAGGCTGCTATGAACATAGATGAGGAAACTTCCTTATGATTCCATGAGGAGTCATTTGGATGTATACCCAGAAGTGGTATGGCTGGGTCCTGAGGCAAAGCTATTCCAAGATTTCTAAGATATCGCCATACTGACGTCTATAGTGGTTGCACAAGCCTGCACTCCCACCAGCAATGGAGTAGGGTTCCCCTTTCTCCACACCCTCGCCAGCATGTGCTGTCATTTGAGCTTTTGATCTTAGCCATTCTGACAGGTGTGAGATGGATTCTCAGAGTTGTCTTGAGTTGCATTTCTCTGATGATTAAGGATGTTGAGCATTTCTTCAGGTGTCTCTCGGCCATTAGGGATTCCTCCTTTGTGAATTCTCTATTTAGGTCCGTCCCCCATTTTTTGATTGGATTATTTGGTTTCTTGGCATTTAATTTCTTGAGTTCTTTGTAGATTTTGGATATTAGTCCTCTGTCAGATGTGGGGTTGGTGAAGATTTTCTCCCAGTCTGTAGGCTGCCGTTTTGTTCGAATGACAGTGTCTTTTAGGCAACAGTTTTATAGTTGAATAATTTTCAAAGCAACCACAATCTCACAAAGCAAGATTTTGAGGAGAGCAAAATCTTACTATAAAATAATTAAAATTTAATCCACATATTTGGATTTATCTACTCTGTTATAGTATTGAATGTGCATTTAATTTAGTTACAATTTCCAAACAAAGTATGGATGCTAACTGTTTAATAATATAGCTTCATTAAGCTTATAGAAAAGTTTTAATAACATATATCTAATAAAATATCTATATATATACAGATATATAACTTATCTATATATAATACAGTACATATATAATATGTATATATACACAATATTATGTATACATGTACACATAATATGTATATATACACATGATAATATATATGGTATGTATATGTATATATATATAATATTCACCATAGTATATATAGACAAGTTATATATCTAGGCAAGATATTCCACATATCTTGTAATCATTCTTCAACTTTTTAAGATGTCTCCTTATCTTTTTCTTTTTCTCAGATGGAAGACATCTAATATACAACAGACATCAAGATCAGAAATATTCACATATAACAGTACTGTCTGGCCCATAGCTGTAACATCTTGTCAACTATGTCAGTGATGTCCTTTGCAGTTATTTTTCCCTGAGACAGAGATTTAATCTAAGAAATATGCATATCTGGTTATATTTAGTAATCACATCTATTTAATTTTAATCTAAATGGTGTTTTTCCTGACTCTGACATAAAATGTTTTTGATTAGATTTTTGGATATTTCTTCATGTTTGGTTCACATTACATATTTTGAGCAGCATTAACAGACTATTGAATATTGAATAGAATACTGGTGATGTGCCTTGCTCCAATAAAAGGGATGCCAGGTTTCACAACCTGGTTAAAGAGGTCCATGTTTTTCTCTTGTAAGTTTACTGTTTTTGTCTTTGAAACTATTAAGTATTGTGAGGGGTGACACTTAACAGAATCTAATACTATAAAGAGCTTTTTCTGTCCTTCCATCACTTATTCCTTTTTAATGTTTATCTATATCTATATCTATATATATATATATATTTTTATACTTATTATATTATATTCCAACACTACGGCCCCATTGATTTATAAATAGGTTCTTGTCCACTGTTATCAGACTTGCACTGAAGCTCAAATTTTACTTCCAACCCCTTAATTAATTAACTATTTTTTATGAAAGAGGGTCTCAACATAGCTTAGGCTGGCCTTCAACTTACAATCTTCCCATTTCAACTTCTGAAGTGCAGAATCCTAAGTGTGCACCACTATGCCCAGTTGAAGCTGTTCTTTATACAGACAATGGGGCTCTTTCAAGAAGGCTCCTGGGTCTTTCAATTATGACCGCACTTTATAAATTTTGGCACAAGAAGGTCCAACCGAATGGAGTGCTTTCCTGGCCTGAACTGAGATCCAGTCATTTGCATGAGAGCACTGGTCCCTGTTACAACAATCAGGTACTCAGGATGTTCTCTGCTACTGGTGTTTCATAGTTGTTAGATTACCTTGGAGTAGAAATAGGTTATATGTGTTTTTATACGTATTACATCCACACTGTAAATATGTACTCATGAAAACATACTAATTATATACATAAAACATAGTATATATACATATGCATAAATGTATATATACACCAATGTATTCAGAAGCCTGAATGAAGATCCTCTAATTTTCCAACACAATATACTTCTATCTCTTCTTGTGCTTATTTCTCCCACGTTGACAAACTTGCTTCCCTCTATAAACCCATGTGCTCAGTCCTAGAGCAAGTGTCAACTTGTCCAGATGAGTCCATAAATAGTTCAATACAGACATTTTTACAATAAGATTGATATATGATTTGAGATGTATAAATGTTAAGTATGTAAATTAGTTTTGTTAAATAGATGTCAGTGTAAATCATATTCCTTTCAATATACATACTTTTCAACTATTCAAAACTTTCTGTTTTTTTTTTTTGTTTTTTTCGAGACAGGGTTTCTCTGAATATCTCTGGCTGTCCTGGACTCGCTTTGTAGACCAGGCTGGCCTCGAACTCACAAAGATCCGCCTGCCTCTGCCTCCCAAGTGCTGGGATTCCAGATCCATTTCCCTTGCCTGCCTAAAAAAAGTTAAAGGCATTTTTCAATTTTTTATTATAATGAACTTGTCTGTAGTTATACATTATATACAAGCAACCATGCACAGTCTACTATTTGATTCTTCCTCTGATCAGCATTTCTACAAGATTTATCCACAGTCTAGGCTACATCAGCTGTCAATTCTGTATTAAACTGAGTAAATGCACAATTCTGTTTATCAACTGTTCAGATATAGACATCTGGGTTGTTTCAAGATTTTGGCTATTAGGAATAAGTTTCCAATGAGCAAGCTCTTCCTCTACACATATGTTTTTGTTTTTTTTGGGTAAGTACCAGAAAAGGAACTGCTGGGTAAAAACGTAGGCGTATGTTTAATTTTATAAAACCTGCCAATTTTTTCCACTAAGTCGTTGTAACATCTAACATTTCCACCAAGCAAAGTCTGAAAGGTCTGGTTTTTCTTCATTCTAAACATTCCAGGGCCCAGTCTTTATTTGGTTGGTTTATTTTACTGATGGTTAAAGCTACTATTTTTTTTTTTTAAATCGGTGACTGAGGTTTTAAAAATCTCCAACAATAATTATAAAAATTTAAACATCTCATATAATTTGAAAATCTTGTTACTGAACATAAAGACTTTTGTTACTGTACCATTTTCTTCATGAACTGACTGGTCCCTGACTACTATGAAATGTCACATGCCACCATCCATAACACACTCTTAAAGCTTACTTTGATTATTATTGCTACTTGGCTTTTGGTCACGTAGAATCTGACATGAATGTCTTTTTGTGCATTTTCACTTGGAAAGAGCAGCTAGCACACTTAACTGCTGAGCAGGCTCTACTGCCTGCATCTTCATCCTTTTCAAATGAACACTGTTAAAAAAACAATTCTGGTGAACACATTTTTTAATTTCTACTTTTCTTTTTTTTCTATTCTTTTTCTTTTCTTTAAGCACTTGTATTTACAATTACATTACTTTCTGGTTTTTCTCTCTATCTTCTTTTTTAATGAGAAATCAAATATTTTTCAAAGTATTACTATCTTGTGTGCAAAGTGTTGTTTCATTTGATTTTCAAAATGTAGCTAGAAAAAAATTTACACTTTTTGCTTCCATTACACATCTGACAGACAAACTGGTCTGAATATATAATGCAATCCAAAAATTGATAAAAGAAACATTACTCATCTTCAGCTTTGAGATAGTAAAAGGTATATACTCACTTCATCTGTGAGTTCGCCAAAAACTGTTATGACATCTATTAAAAGGCTTGCAGTGTAGAAGGACTTGATCATATTTCTGGAACAGAAAAGATGTTCTAATTTAAATTAAAAACCAAACAAGCAAACAAACAAACAAAAGCAAACATCGAAGTATAGCCATGTACCTGAAAGAAAAAAAAAACGTGTAAAAACATTGAAATTAATATTTGAAATAAAAACCATTCCAAAAACATGAAGGGAGCCAACTGATAGTATCATCAGAAGAAAACTAACACTCACAATGTAAGTAAATGCTGCAAGGTTTTATTGTGGAATAAATAAATCTTATAAAAGAATTTTCATTTTCCTGTCCTTACTTACTTGTGAAATCGTCCAGCTCGATCTTCATTGTCTGCATACAAGAACATTTTCAAAGCATAATTTTCCAAGTAGGCACAACCAACTATTTCTTGAGTAACAGCTTCATTATCCCCCAACTGTTTCTTAAGCTAAAATAAAATCAGACACATAGTTCACAATTTTATATTCTCAGATGGGTCTGTTCAAGCACAAGTAATTCTAATAAATATGTTAAGTATATTACTTTACATTCATTTCAATAAAAGCTGTAATAGCAAATCTTATAAAAATAGGTTTACTTCAGTCTTTTGTTTAAAAAAAAAAAAAGCCCAGTTCCCACATAGGGATGGAGACATAGAGTACAACTGAGCTCTAACGATAAAAACAACAAAAATAAAACACTGCCCAGGACCCTGCTGAAGAGTCAAACCCTGCTAAACAAACGTCACCAGTCATTAACAACTACCCGAAAATGGAACGAGAAACTTCTTAAGCACATAATTTAAAAGTTAATTTTGGCTCATTTCAGTTTGAACCAAATATAAAAAAGTAAGACTAGAAGTATCACTGTGTCTTAAATAGTACCTGTAGAACAGTGTTTAAGGAGAGCTCACATCAAACGAGGAGACCTAAAAACTGACAAACTTAGTACTGGATTATCCTAACGTCTTTAAGGAGAGCTCACATCAAACGAGGAGACCTATAAAGTGACAAACTTAGTACTGGATTATCCTAACGTCTTTAAGGAGAGCTCACATCAAACGAGGAGACCTATAAACTGACAAACTTAGCACTGGATTATGCTAACGTCAGACATATGCAGCCCAAGTCTACATAACTTACAACTATGTGGATTTTCAATTTGCATATCCCTCCCTCAAGTTTGAAATATTTTAAAACCAAATGGCTTTTTTTTGGCTCTAGGAATATTACACTGGAATAAAATTATTTGCAGGAACATCATATTTAGGCCACCATATTATTAAAATTGTTTTTATTAGCAGCTGACTGGAAAGATGGCTCAGGGGTTGCAGTTCTTGCAGAGGACAGGGGTTCAGTTCCCAGCATCCACACAGTGACTTACAACAACCTGCCTCTCCAGTTCCAGGGGATCTAGTGCCCTTTTCTGGTCTCTGCAGGAACAGTTCACAAGTGGAACAGTTATAAGCATGCAGACAAACAGAGTTATGGGCAAGTACACATATCCATATACACGATCTGAGGATTGTCTAAAATGTCAGCAAAGGTAAAACCCTTAAAAATCAAAATAAAGTTTACAAGATATACAAGATATATATATATATATAATGTTAGAATTTAAGGTAATAATTTTGCTAATCTTATTCTAAATAACAGCAGAAAAACACCCAAATGCCCAAATAATAAATTTACTGTTCTCAAGTTGCAAATTGATCTGCAAATGCAGATTTAGTACCAAAATGTTAGTGAAAATATTCCACTTCATCTTATTCTCATCAAGCAAAAATATCTAATAAAATCATCACACATTTGATTGCTTTAAAGTAAATGCAAACACTGTATCATATAGATATGCACTCATGCGAATGAACTGAACTGGCTCATCATTTAAACTCTTGATGAGGACCTACATAAATATGACTATATGAGCTGCAAAGAACTGTGTTCTGCTCCTCCTGAAGCTTTTATCTTAGCTGTGAACACTAGTGTGAAAGAGACCTATCTGTATAATGTCTGTGAGAGGTGGAAATTTACAAATTCAATGCTATGCGTGAAAGACATTTCCCATCTTCCCCAGTACTTTGATTCATCTTCCATCCATGGAAGCAACATTAGAAACCAGCAGGCAATGAGAGCAAGTTACAGAGAACACTGTATCTATGGCTGCAAATTACAATTAGGCTCTAAGCTGTTACTTTGGACTGGCCCTTTCATCAGAATAGAAACACTGGAATGATAAACACAATGAAAACCTTAAAAGGTTCTGGGTATAACTTCTGTTTCCTTAAGTCAAATAAGGCAAGTGATTCAATTCTAAAAGTTCCTAAGTAGGCAGAGCACAAGCGCACGCCTGTGGAAGGACGCTGGGCGTGGAAGGAAGCACAGCTCTCACTG
>CAJQZJ010004752.1:1439050-1467492 GCA_907164525.1 Lophiomys imhausi
TCTGCGCCTGTGGAAGGACGCTGGGCGTGGAAGCACAGCTCTCACTGCGCCTTTCTTAAGAGACAAACTAGGTGGGCTACTTTGCTTGTTGTTGCCATAAAAACCATGACCAAAGCAACTTGAAGAAGAAAAGGGTTTATCTGGCTTACACTTCCAGGTCACAAGTTCCAGGTAAGGGAAGTCAGGGCAAGAACTGAAGGCAAAAACCTAGAGCAGAAACTGTGAAGGAATGTTGCTAACTGGCTGGCTCTCTGAAGTAAGCTTTATTTTTTTTTGTCCAGCTCTCACCCTCCTGCCTGAGTGAGGATGGTACCACAGTAGGCTGAGACCGCCTGCACCACTTATCAGTCAAGACAGTTCTTCATAGACATGCCCACAGGCCAGTCTCCTCAAAGCAATGCAGTTGAATTTCCCTCTTTCCAGTGACTTAGGTTGTGTCAAGTGACAATACAAATTAACCATGGCACCAGATAGTAAGGTACAGGAGTCACTGAGTGAACCCTGATTACTAAGACTATTAATGGTTAGCATTATATTCTTTATTCAATGACACCCAACTGAAACAACTCAACTTTCCTTCATTTGACCTACGCAGTAACCTGTACAGTTACAGTATGTTGAAGGGTGAGACTTGTTATCACCTACCCACCATTCAACAAGGGGAGGAGGGTGTCTGGCCTGCCAGTAAGAGGAAGTAAAAGAGAATAAGAAATTGGCACCACCTTCTTCATGATTCCTTTCACTAAATAGCCCATTTTATTCGAGTAAGAGCTATTTAAGATGGACTGGACATTGAGAATGTATGCTAAGCCATATAACTCTCAGAATTGTGGCCTATTTATTTCAGTTGTTTTGTACGGTATTTATTGTTATAAGAGAAAGAACCATTTGTTGGACTGAAAAAAAAGAATTATGCATTCTGGGGTGAGGGTGAGAGGGTAGGAAGGTGGGGCTGGGAGGGGTGGAGGGAGAGGGCTGTGATGGAGATGTAACTTGAAGTAATAAATAAACATTAAAAAAAGAATTCTTCAATCAATAATCCACATGATTATATGGAAGAAGGGAAGAAAGGCCTCACTCTTATGAAAGGATGACTAGAAAGCCATCTATAATAATGCATATGCAAAAATAACTGAGCCTATTTTACACTTGAAACTGTCCTGGATACAGTGTGGGTTCTTAAGATTCCTCATTTTTCTTCAGGTATGACGACACTGCTAAGTGTTGCTAGGGGGAGAACTGAAATGACACAAAATACATGCACAAACACACAAAATAAGATGCCTTATAAAACAGACAGTAAGTTATTAGTACTTAACTTACAGCTTCTAACTGATCCATTAGCTTTGATAAAAATTTACGACACTCAGGAGTTTTACTATCAATCTTCATTCCGGTTTGCATAGCATATAAACGACCTATACAGAAAAGAAAAATATGTCGGTTTTAAATTTCTATACTTTAAAAAAACACCCATCAGTTATCAGTTATTTAATTAGGTTCATGGTTAAGAAATTTACAACAACCATTCATTAGGCTAACTTCTATTTGTTAGGATATAACTAGACAGCATGCAGACCTGGAGCTGGTGAACAGTTTTGATCTTTGGTACAATGTACAAGTGCACAGCTTTCTCATTAATCTTAGCTGTTCTATAATTTGGTATCTTTCTTTTTCTAGGATATCTATCTCACAGTCGTTGGGTCTGGTTTCCACAGTTGTTGCTCCTGGGGTAAGCATGGCTGACTGGACACCAGGCGTGTTGTACTACAGGGTTTTTTTTTTTTTTAATCCCTGAGGCTCAAGAGTCTTTGCATCATATCTTGAGCAGAAAAATACCTCAGCATTCTGCTAAGTATACAAGCTAAGGAACCACCATTCTTACTCTTACCAACTGGTTAGTGAACTATATTATTCTTCATGACTTCGCAGCTGAGCATACCCTCTCCTACAAGTCCTTTCCAGAACACATAGCAAGATTGAAAACATTGATCAATTCTTCTAAGCAAGGCAAGGCTTCACATTCATGAGTGTTCTAGTTTTGTGTTCCACCTGTTGAAACACGCCAACAACATTGCTTTCTTGGCTCTAAGCCATACCTTTGGTCTAGCTCCCTGGATTTTTAAAGTACCATCTTATGAGATGGGAAGCAGCTGAACTTTTATACCTTAAATTTAAAATAAAGATTAGATTTCTTATGGATTTTATTTATAAAGCACAAAAATATCACGTAAGAATGCAAGAGAGGCATCACGCTAACACATTTTTACAAGTGAGGCCTTCTTTTGCTAGCATGTTAAAAGCAAGTCAAAAACTAGTTAGACCCTATGGTGTCAAAAGGATATACAATTTATTTGGCGAGTCAAAGCATTAAAAAACAAAACAAGACAAAATACAATCTCATGTAAAGAGTGCCTGCTAATTAGTGGTGCTAACAGACAAAGGGGCTAGATGGGGCCAACAGTGGCTAGAGCTGAGTTTTATAGGGAGAATTGTTTCAGTCATTTCAATGTACTCTCTCCTTTTAAATAAATAAGCCTCTTTAAAAAACTAATAAAGTATTTGAGACAAGGCTAAAACTGACGACCTCATTAATAAACATCCCAGTTTCAACAGTTTCCAGTGCAGAGAACTAGAAATGTTTATGGTGGTGACTACCAGGATCAACATACACACAATGCCAGTAATTCCCCCTCAAGTCCTGAGATGGCAGCACTCCTTGTTCACAATGAGCAAGGGTTCTTCTAGCAGATGCATACTGGGCAATTCTCAAAGCTCACTGTTATAATTAATTTTGTGTTATGGTACCCCCTAGTGCACATATTTACAAGTTCCTTGTGTTAGAGGAAAATAAGAGGCAGCATTCCCTAGTATCATTTTCATTTTGAGATACTTCAAAGTGTGCCTTAAAACAATGCACTACTATATAGTTATTTCTATAATATATGAAAGCACCTGTATTCCTAAAACTCACAAAAGCTGATATCCAACATAACATCAGGTCAATCTAGGGATTGAAAGTAGCATCTTGATGAGTTTCTGATGACTAAAATGGCATTACTTATTTCCTAGATATCTTGATAGTCTACTTTGTGAATTAGGACTACTATCAAAATTAAAATTTCGTACCAAATTAGCTTCCTTTGTAATGAACTGGTTTGAAGAACTATTGTTTTTGGTTTTCTTTGGAGGTGGGGAGGAAGAGGTAGGGATTAAAACTAGGATACCATGTTAGGTGAACACAATGTCAACAAACTACAATCCCAGCCCATAGTTCATTACTTGAGATGAGATAGACGGAAATTTTCTAACCCAAAGACTCAATAGACTACATTTGTCTCCCATCTCCCACAATCCCAAATCAGTCATATTCTTCAGTTACTTGTCCAGGAAGACTACACTAGTCAGTCTTTATCCACTCTGACCCCTAAGAAAGTATGATTGAACACTCTCTTCTTGAACACCACTTCTATTTCTTTTTTGTTGGCCAAGCTTGGGTCTTTTTTAATCAGTTCTTTTGTACTTGAACTTGAATTCTGACCACTTCTTTGATTAAGCTGCCCGTGTCTTCTTCGAGGGTTTTGTGACATTTCTTCACAAAAGTCTATCATACAAGCTCTTCAGATAGAAATATGTTAGCTACAAATACTATAGGAACTCTTAATTACTTATATTTGTGACATTTCTCCACCAAATAAACCTAAGTTTGGGAACTTCTTTTATCTGCAGACATTTAAATTTTGGCTAGATGATTTTTCTGGTTTTCTTATGGCTTAATTTCCCAAATTTAACTATATCTTGTATGCTATCTTAAAGTGACTCATAGTTAAAATCATTTAACATGTCATCTTTTCTAGTGATCTATGATTTTTTAAAAATGTATTTTACTTAGTATACGTTCTGCCTATTTGACTGTTGAAATCTTGGATGAAATGCTTTGGTAAATATTACATGATAATATCTTCAAATGACATTATGCTTTTTTGACTCCTAAATTCAATCTATATTTTATAGTATTTTCAAAATTTCCTGAAAGACATTAACTTTCTGTTCTTATTTTTAAGAGGAATCAGTTCAGTTCCAGTGTCCACGCAGGACTGCTTACATTTTCCCTGATGGTCACTATCCTTAGTTATATTAAAGTGGAAGCCTTTGGTATGCACATGAGCCTGGGTCAGCAAAACAGCTGGATGGACTGTGGAAAATAATATAAGCATATCTAATGACATTTTAATCTCAATCTTCTAAAATATCTAATTATATATATTTCACATAAAATTAGTACATTGGCATGCAGCAAATAAATTATGGACTGAATATACTGAAGAATGGTGTTCAACACATTTTTAGTTCACAAGGATAAAAAAAATGTGAAACTGTACACCAATTCTTCCAGAAGTAAAATATTTTCTGGCCCCAATCTAGCCCAAGCCTCTTCTCCACACTTGGCTTTGGAATTAGCATCTGCCCAGTGTTCCCTTAGCTCCCTGCTTTGTCCTAACCTCAACCTGCCATCACTTTAGGACATCAGAATTGTAGACCTCGGGTAACAATGCTTTTTAAATTCTCAAATAGTCTACCTATCTTGGGATTTACAAGTTATATAAATTTAATGTTTCCTCAGTGTCTTCCCAACTCTTTCTGGCTGCTTATGTCATCTGCCACTCAATATTGTCTGTAAGGGCCTGTGGATCTCAGGGTCTTTGATAGTCCATCTCATATATTGTGGAAACGTTCTTGGTTATATGGATATTACTGCAGCAGAGACTGCTAGGTGCCTTCTCATACACCTGCTTCCCATCTTTTTGCTATGGAGATATGTATACAGCCAAAAGTTACACTTTGCAATGTTCAAAACAAAAGGATGGCCTTGCATAATAGCTAAGACTAACTCTGCAGAACAAGAAACTGCTGGGAGAGAGTTTTAAGTCTACTTCTAGCCATAAATGGGAGGCAAAGATCTCACCTTCTTCATCTCTTCCTTGCCATCTAGAATACTACTACTTGGTAACTCCACTCTAGTATTCACCTTGGAACTACACACAACCTTTGCGATGTGCTGATTGCTAGCTGTGAAACTCCACTAGGGTGGGGTCCTGGTAATTTCATAGAGATACACTGACACTGTGAACTGTTAACAAGCCTTTATTTTAAACAAGGGAGTAAATCTTTATTTTACTTGGATTACTAGTTTGAATTTTCTGCAATAAGCAAGCAAATCTAATTCAAATGCAAATAGTGACATGCTTACTGTCCAAAATGTTATGTGCTCTGCTTACACAGTCATTCCACAACTGAGTTACCATCTCAAGTTGATAGTAAAATTTTACAGTTGAAGTAAATTTATCAACACAACTCTGTGAATGCAATAGTCTGTTCTTCTAGCACTTAACTACATGCACTGCTCCAGGCTTCCAGTTCATGAGCATCTTTCCACTTTAATTAATAACCTGTCCTCTTTCAGCTATCTCTGTAAACATATTTAATTTTACAAGGTATTTTCCTTTTGGCTCTTTGGGATAAGAGTCTTGCTATGTATCTCAGGCTGGCCTGGGACTCACTATGTAGCAGCTTTAAGCTCACAGGTATCTGGTGTGTTTCAGCCTCCCCGATGCTGAGGCTAGACGCCGGTGTCACCATGCCTGTGGTAGTGGTGTGAATGAGAATGCTCCCAGAGGTTCAAATATTTTAATGTGTGGCCCTTAGTTGATGGAGTGTTAGGGAAGGGCTAGGAGGTGTAGCCTTGTTAGAGGAAATGTGTTACTGGAGCAGGCTTTGAGGTTTCAAAAGCTAACACCATTCCTAGTTTATCTCTGCCACCGACTTGCTGACAAGAGGTAAGCTCTCAGCTACTGCTCCATTACCATGTGTACCTGTTTGCTTCTCTCTCTCTCTCTCTCTCTCTCTCTCTCTCTCTCTCTCTCTCTTTCTGCCATGATGTCATGGATTCACTCTCTGAAACTGTTAAGTAAGCTCCTAATTAAATACTTTCTTTTATAGGTTGCTTTGTCATGGTGGAAGCATGACAAACACGGCTATGGCAGGCCTTGCCATTCTCCCCTATTCCATCTGCCTTGCTATACACCATTAGATTGTATTGCTAAAGCTAGCCCCAAGGTCTATTCCCTTACTTGGCCACTTCCTCCTCCTGAGGCTGAACAGGAATCAAAAGCCCCCTTTGGGTCACCTAATTAACATGTCAAATTAAAATCAAACACCCTATCCTAACATGGGGTTTCCCCTTTTATCTTTATATACCATTACTTTTCTATGAGCCACATCTGTCTCCTCTCTATCCAGAGGCAGGCAGTCCTTTGTCCCCCTCTGTGACAAATAGCCCTTCCCCCTTTCGTTCCCCCCCCCCCCTCATCCTCTATTTCCTGTCTTTGTCTCTTATTCCCTGCCCTTTGTCTTTATGGGGCAAATAAATCCCCTTCTACTGAGAACTTGGTCTTGGGGTGTCCTAAGACAATACCGATCCTTTCAATGGTGTCTCTTCATAGCAATAGAAGAGTAACTCAGACACCTATCTACAACGTATTTTATAATGTGACCTTCCTATATGACTGTGCTTCTACCTGTAAATCTTTTTATTATATCCCTCTGGCCAAGAGCATAATCATATATATTTAACTCTCTTTTTCTCTATGTTCACATCTAAGCAGCAGAGACTGTCATGATTATAAATATAGTTATTAGTCTCAAATAATGCCAAGTTTTATTTTAAGCATACTTTAATCTTTTTAAACAAGGATATCTACAAACATACAAAAAAATTAGCACACATTAGTTAGCTGATCACTATGATACATTGGCCATGATAATGTGAGGCAAGATTATACTGACAGTTTCATTTCTGTATGTCTTTTCGTATCTTCTCACCACAATAATGGTCAGTGGGCATTAAAAGGCCAGGTAGAGAAGGAGCAAAGCTAATTCCTAGACTTGTCTTCTATAGCAGCCTTGGGACAACTATTAAACAGACACATTGAAAATTAAATCAGCACTTTCTTGCTACCATAAGTGACTGTCATTGAAAGATTTCAGCTCTTTATTAGTTTATTTAGCTTTTGTTGTTTATAACATATACAGAGAAATATGTATATGTATATATCTCCTCTGAAACAAAGATAAAATTGTTCATACTTCACTGTAGCCATGGCCACTTACCACTCAAATTTTTATTCTTCAGGAACAATTAACATACAGTGTACTAATGTCTGTGAAGATGATCTAAACTTTGTCCCCTTCATTTCTGTATATATTACTTTGTATTATAAAGGCATCATCATACATAGTAGAGTCTTTAATTTAAGAATTAGATCCTCTCAGATTCTGATGACATTTCTGTATTAGTTATGTAGCTTACAATTGAAGTTTGGGAAATGTAAAAGAAGATACATTTTCCAATACTGATAAATATAAGAGCTTATATCTCCTTATGAAAATCAGAAAATATATTTTGACATACTGATGGAAAAAAGGATCATTTTCATACATAATTGTCTGAGATGTGCACTTCACTGTAGTAACAGAAATATAATGAAAATTAATGTGCAACATAAAAAACACCAATTAAGGTACAACAAATGCATGTGTAGCTAAAGTTGTCTACACAAATATATCATATTGGAATTTCTTTTAGGAGTGAAATGGATACTTTTTAACTTTTTCTAAGATTATAATATAATTAACCATTTCCCCACTTCCACATACACCTCCACCCCACTCTTTTTCAAATTCATGGTCCCTTTTTGTTTGTTTTTATGAATAAATATTGCTTGATGATGAATAATGAGGTATGTTTGTAAAAGGATTAAGTATTTTCCAACCCAAATTTATATTTAATGTGAGGCATTCGAGAGACAAACATTCAATAATCATGAAAGTATGCATTATTCAAAGCTCCACACATTCTGAACATAAATATTCTAACAGATCTTATTTACCTAAGAGAAATGTAAAAATGTCTAACATGGTATAAATACAAAATTATTTGTATATATATGTATATGTAAACAGTGAAGAATAAGGTTCTGTTTCATTAAAAAGACATAATTTATATTATGATATAAACTTATATTTAAAAACAAAACTTACTTCAAAAGAAAGAACTGGAAACATGACACTATTTTAGGTGTGTCATAAATACTAGCTATATGATCAGTATTACCCTTTGTGCAGCAGCTTCTGAGTCAAGCGTTGGATTATATGCACAGTTTTTATAGCAGGTATAATTTTAGTACTTTCCACAGTAAAACCACTGAAACAATGTACTCCGCTACCAATACATACAGTTTGACCACAAATAAAATCAAAATAAAACAACGAACAAGGAAGGCAAAATAAATGACTGTCTACTAAAGGATATATATTCACCCTTCATCAAACAAGCATTTTGAAGCTCCTGTCGTACAACTACTTTAATAAAAGTTACTGTTAATTTCTACTAAAATATGAACTAAAAATTGACCTATGAAATCATATATCTAGGTTTTTTGTTTTTTTTTTTTTGAGACAGGATTTCTCTGTGTAGTCCTGGCTATCCTGGAACTCACTCAGTAGACCAGGCTGGCCTTGAACTCACAGAGATTCACCTGCCTCTGCCTCCCTAGTGCTGGGATTAAAGGCGTGTGCCACTGCGCCTGGCAAATTAATATATCTAGGTTTTTTAATATCTACAAATTGGCCAATACTCACACTAGATTACAGATACTAGCATTGTGCTGACTCACAGCAGGCAGTACATGCAACCAATTATTAAAATGACACCATAAGCTGGGCTGGGTGGAGCAGACCTGTACTCTAAGATACTTTTAAGGCTGAGACAAGAGGATTGCCAGGCTCAAGGCTGGCCTGTGAAACTGAGTGATTTCAAGGCCAGCCTTAGAAAAAAGCCTTAACAAAACACATAAAGCAAGTTTCTTAACAGCAGAAACAGCAAACGATAGTATCTACAGAACAAGCATGGAACACCTATGATCAATCAGCCCAGCACTCTACATGGAGACACACTCGAAACTCAGGGAAAGGACAACAGTTCTAAGTAAGGACAGTATGTCTTTTGCTTGAACTGGGAAAACAAAGAAAGAGTTCAGGGAGAATGAGGCAGCTGCATGTTGAAGCCCAGGGTAATGTCTTCAACTGTAGCTTTCTCAATCTGGAGAAAGCTACACAGAAAGAAGTACATCGATCTGCACAGCTAGACACAACTGAAGTTGAGGAAAACTCCACAGGCCAAAGCATGCACAAGGGCTATGTGTCTATCTCTTCCCAAGCATGAACAGTGTTAGAACAGATTTATTTTCCAACTAGACCATGGAGAGTTCTGGATATTTAGGCAGGATATTCAGTAGACTCCAAAACCATACTTTAGTAGTGGGTTAGCCTGCTCCAAAAGAAAGCCTCTTATATCCATACTCTCCAAAGGCTACTTTACCCATGAACTCCACAGAGCTATAAACAACAATGACCACACACAGCACTGGCAAACAAACAAAAGAACAAAGTACAAAGGACCCAAGGAACCACAAATATGCTGACTATTGGCCAGAATAAATCTTTTCAAAGTGTTCTATGTCCAATCAAAAATTACCAACCATGCTGGTGTGAAAATTAGATTCATAAAGCAGTAAGTCAACATTTCAAGCAGATCAAGCTATGCTAAAATGAAGGGAATATCAGACAACTGTCAAGTGCTAGGAAACTAATATTAAGGTTTTCAAAGAAAAATGAGTAAAAAGAAAAAAAACAGAGAAATATACACAACGGAACTCAAATGTAACACTTAGAAATAATTATCCAAAGTGAAAAATTCACTTGATATGATTAATAGTACAGTATAAACATAAAGAAGCAGAGAAATGGTCAGTGAGCCTTAGAAATAGCAATAGAAACCATCCAAAATAAAACTAGGAGAAAACAATCTTAAGGGAAAAAAAAAAGACAGACTACTTAAAACCCAGTCTCCAGAGGTCAAGTAAAATGTCAAGTGTCTAGCTTACATGTGACTAGATTTCCGAATGAAGGGATCTAGCCAGAAAGGTATCAAAGAGGAGGTGAAAGAAGAACTTTCAAATCTATTACACGCAAGTGCATCTGTCTGAGATAAAAGCTTACTTCTTCACAGTAGAGGCTGAAACAATCTCAGCATCAAACTGAGGAAGAAATGACACAGTGCTGGGAGAGAAAAGGAACACCATTGGATTTAGAGTAGGGTAAAAAGGAAGGAGAATGATGAAAATGCTATTTATGTGGTCAAATATATGAAGAATTAGCTTCTCACTTTATAAAAATTAAAATAGAATGTTAAAAAGTAAAAACCTATTATAAGGTATATGACATATGTATGAACCATATCAATTATGGGCAAAAGGTGAGAAAAAACAATAAATACTTATGGTGTAAAGTTATATACCATATGACAGTAGATTGTAATGCTTTAATGCAAACTTTACAATAACCAGCAATAAATAAGAAATATTTATTAATTATAATATGAATATTAGTGGAAGAATGACAGAATTCTTAAACAAATCAACAAAACCAAAACAAATACTCCAGAGGACTGGAGACCTGGCTTAGTGGTTAAGAGCACGCTAGCTGTTCTTCCCGAGGATCTGGGGTTCTATCCCCAGCACTTAAAATAGAAAGAGCACAACTTTCTGCAGTTTCAGTTCTACTTGATTCAATGTCCTCTTCTGGCCTCTGCAGGGACTGCATGCACATGGTGCACAGACAGAAACACAGATAAAAACACTCACATATACTTCCTCCCACCAAAAGGAATACTCCAATTATCTACCAAAGAGGCAGAAAAAGAACCAAAACCCAGAAAAATCAAATACAATACTGATAACAAGAGTAGACTTAAAAATTCAAGCACATTAATAACTACATTAAACAAATAATTTACTCCAATTAAAAAGTGAAGGTTATAACACTGAGTAAAAATATAAGACTCAAGAATATATATTCTTCAAGACTCTAGTGAATTGGAATAATAACTCAAAATAACTAGCATTAAATGAATATTTATCAAGCGTCATGTACTTACACAATCATTTAAAAGTGGTAACATCAAATTAATTCACCACAAAATACTGTGAAGCTGATTCTACTTTGGCTCACAATTACTAATAAAGTGCAAACTTCCTGCCATCTGAGTCTCAAAGGTGCTAAGACTACATGTCAGAGAAAGACAATTTCTTCAACAAATAGTGCTGGGAAAACAAAGATATACAAGTTGCAATCTAGATCATTACAGCTCTCAAAATTCAACTGAAAATGGATCCAAGTCCCTAACCAAAGACTTGAAATCATAGGGAAAACAATTAACATTAGAGGCATAGGCAAGGACTTTTTGGAACAGGAATCAAACAGCTTAGGGAATAATATCAAGAATTGACAAATATAATGACATGAAATTATACAGCAAAGTAATTACCTAAGAAGAGACAGCCTGCAGAACACGAGAAAATCTTTGCAATCTATATATCAGGGGAATTAATATTCTGGATATATGGAACATTAAAAAATAATTAGAAAATAAGCAAACAAATGTATGTTGCTCAAAACAATTTGAGTCAACGAACACATAAAAAAATTTCAACATCTTTAACCATTATAGAAATGTAAATTAAAACTACATTGAGATTTCATCTTATTCCAATCAGAATGGCTTTGATGAAAACCAACAGGTGCTGGTATGAGAGGCAGACACATTCATACACTGTGAATGGGAATGTAAATTAGAATAACCATCACAACAGGAAGTCTGTATAGAGCTTCCTCAAAAAAATCAGAACAATGTGATCTGCCAACAACATTCTCCATGGTATACACTAGCAGGAACAAGGTCTGCTTACTACAGAGTTACCTGTATATCCATGTTTACTGAGACACTATTCACAATAGTCAAGTTATAGAGTCAACTGCTATCATCAACAAATAGGTAAAACATTTTCTATTTGTCATACACATAGAAAATGAAGTTTTAACTATCTGTAAAGAATGAAAAAGTATCACTGGGAGGAAAAAAAAATGGATAGAACTGGCTACCATCATGCCCACGAAGCAAGCCAACTCAGAAAGGCAAATGTCATGTTTTCTCTCATCTGTAAAAGCCAGGGGGAAGTTAGAAAGAGGACATTAAAGTAGAAAGACGACGACTATGGAAGAGAGAGGGGATGAGGAGAAGAGATAAGAAAAGGTACTGGGAGTAACATCAAATACATCATGTATGTAAATGTCACAATAAAGCATTAAAAATAAACTAAATATCACAAAGTGAAGCATATTGTATAAGGTCATGCAATCAAGTAACAGGCCATGTTTTCATTCAGAATTGAGCGAACAGAGATACAGCTTGAGAGATACAGTCTGGCTCAAGTCACCTTACCTTGTATTTTTCAAGCTGTTTAGCAGGCAAGTACATAGGAGTGTATATATGCTATGTATATGTAGACACAGATTATATATATTATATAATTATTCAATTCTTTTTTATAGTATGCTGTGGATATTTTCTATAATAAATGTAACTATCATTTCCACAGTCACATAACATTGTAGTGTATCAGCCCATCATAAAGGATTTGAGCTTATCCATATTAGCTTTACAGTTTCAGCATATCATTAAAAAAATTCAATGCTAAAAATAGCTTTATTTTATGTGTGGACACTTCTGTACTGCCACTGTCTCCTTTATGCCCATTCTAATCAACTGATTAGAATTTTACCATGGTAAAAATGTATTACTTATTCTCTTCACATAGTGACTATTTCATTATAATATAAGATCTTAATCTGGCAAGAATCCTTGATGTAATCGTGGATAATAATGATAATCCTCATCATCCTTAAGCATTTTTCCCTCAAAAGAAGTGAAGCCTAAAGAGGTTGGGTGGCATGTGAGATTACAGAATTATGTAATTTGCACATAATTTTACATTTTAGTCAATTCAAACAAATGTTACCTATAATGAGTATAAATGGGAAGCCATGTGATTCTTTATTCTTTAGTATGTATTCCACATACAAAATATTTTCTTTTAAAATATGCATTATTTTGACCAATGTTTCTCAAAGGTGGCAAAACAATACCCTCTATTGCCTCTAGAGGGACTAGAAAAGCAGGGAGGTGCATGTGTGAGTGTATGTGCACATGAATCCAGAATGCAACATGGAGTGTTTTCTACAATGTCCATCACAAGTTTTTTTTTTTTTTTTTGAGCCAAGGTCAGTAACTGAACCTAGAACTTGCGATCAGATAGACTGGCTTGCCATCCAGTTCCAGAGATCCATCGTCCTCAAATTTCAAGTGCTGGTATCACAGAGGATGGATGCTGTCATGCCTGGCTTTTATGTGGTTGTGCTTGCATGGTTGAGCTACTGTCCCAGTTAATGCAGTGTCTGGGGTAACTGTTGCCCCTTGCAACAATGATTTTCTAAAATGTTTTGGGCATTCCTGTCAACAAAGCACTGGTTTTCCATGATTTGTAGCATTTTTTCCAAAGAGAAACAATTATAAACTGAGTCTTAGTAAGCAAATTCACCCCTCCATCCAAAAACAAAAACTTGATAAGCCCCAGGATAAAAAAAAAAAAAAAAAAGTAACTGCAACAGCTAAATGAAGCAGGGCTTAGCAAAAACGTCTACTGAAATCTATTATATATAGCCCTGAGCTGGTCAAAAGGATGTGGCTTTCTCCCCCCCCCCTTTTGAGCAGTCAAATGTAACTATTATGAAAAAGCAAGCCTTATCAAAAAGGGTTTAAAGTCTTTGGGATGGCAAAGAAGGAAATGAAAGTTGAGGGACTGCATAAGCTCCATTCATGCAATCACAATTTTTTTTTTCTGAAGAGTTTTATTTAAACATAGGAGAGTATTCAAATGACTATATTTATAAAACAAAATATGGGTGTCCATATACTTGCACAATTAACAGTAAGGGATTGTGATGCATAAAGCAGGAACTTATCATTCTGTGTATTTACTGCTCATCTTTCCCTGTTACAGCACAGTAGCCTCAGCCTATAAAATAAATTAAAAACAGACTACGGTCCCAATTTATGATTTAAGTTCTGAAGCCACAAAAATAACAAGATTCTTCCCATATAGGCTCATCTAACTTAAGCATCCTTTTTTTTTTCTGTGCAATTAAGAACATATTAATAGTAGGTAATCTTTAATGCTAATTTCCATATGTTTTATCATCATTAGCAAAGAAAACCAGTATTTTTGGTATTTAAGTTAAACATTTCTGCTTGTATGTGCTATATCATAGCTGACTGAAACAGTTACACATATTCACAACTTCCTGAGGAACTACTCAAGAACCTGTTTTCCCAGTTACTGAAGGGCTTTACAATGCTGCCCCCTACAGGAATCTTTAAAAGCCAAACTCGAATGTTTATACTTAGTTATAGTGAACTTAAAAAGAGATCTTTCTGGATTTACCATAGCACCGAATTTGGCAGTGTCAAAATTGTTATCAAACAGGTTTGTTAGTGGGCACTTAAATATAATCTGGTTTTATTAAAGAGAAGGGAGGAGCTTAGAGATACAGTGTTAGGAGCAGAAAGGCAAATCTTCATTTTCTCTTTCTACTTAGGTTTCGCCCTGGATTATGTCATTATCTTTTTGCTAATTACTTATCACTGACAACTTTTTCATTCAACATTCCTCCTCTCCACCTGTCATTCAGGTGCTGGTTGTACCAGCCACCAACAGAGGACCACAATGAGTACATGATCAAATGACCCTAAAGAAAGATTGTTACAAATACCAAGAGTTACATAAGCTTCAGTTGTCTACCAATTTCTGTGACAACTATATGAGCACAGTTCTATAAGGACCACTATTATCTAAAAATTCAGTAAATGTTGTTTTGGACATCTACTCTTTATTATGAAATGATCTCTGGTGTCCTAACACTACCAGGTACGTCAAATAAATAAAGAAAAGCAAGCCTCCCTACCTTCACAATCCAGAGAACAGGCAAATGAGCAGGCAGCCAGGAGAAAGTCATAGAAAACACAATGAGGACTAAGAAGGTGCACCTAAAACTAGGGGCCCAAGAGAAGGCTACCAGGAACAACTGTGACATTCAAGCTGGGATGTTAAGGATGAAAATGGAGTGTGCAGTGAGAGAAAAGTTACAGAGGCAGAGCAGAGGCTGCTGGGCATGGAGACAAATGAAAGTCAACTATGCTCCAGGAAGGGAAGGGAGCTTGGCTTCATTAGAACTACAAAACTTAAGTCAAAACCCAATCATTAGACACCATACCACTAAAGACACTGCTATTTTTTTCTGGTTAATATTTGAAGCTCCTCACCACCTATGTCTTTTAATGGTTTTGGTATTAGTTTTCAATGGCTTTATATGTGTGTGTGTGTGTGTGTGTGTGTGTGTGTGTGTGTGTGTGTATGTGTGTGTGTGTGTATTTTAACAACATGAAATATGCCAATCTACACAAAGGGCAAAAAGCAATCAAAAGGAAAAATACCGTACACATACACACACAACCATTCTATTGCTTATGAATATATACAAGATTGCCCTACATTTTCATACAACTTTTCATTTTATAAAATGTACTTTGTAATCTCTGAACAATCATAATTTTCTACCACTGAAGACAATTACTATTTTCATAATATTTATGCATGTGATATATTTACACACACAAACACACACAATTTGTGCTATGAAACTTTACACCTTTATTTATAGCAAAGCTTGGGCAGTACTTGTGCCCACCCACGCTAGGCAAGTGCCCTCACAGGAGGTATTTTCTCTAGCATTATTTCTTTTCTGAGATAGGTCCTCACGTAGCCCAGGTTGGCTGTGAAGTCTTGATGCTCTTGCCTCTACAGGCTGAGTGCTAGAATTACAGGTGTAGGCCATTATGCTCAGCAGAACTGAGAATGGAAAGATTTTCCTGCATTTAGCATTACCCTGTGGACCAGGTCTACCAGTGTCCAAAATATTTCACACAGTGTCTGTTGTTTGTAGGACTCATACATTTCTAGATTTCTTTTAAAAGAAAAGATATACATCACATATATTTCGTGGAATTGTGCTTAAAACTCTTACAATATTTATAATTATTTCCTATACAAGAGTTTCGCCAAACTGGAACCACTTAGATATATTTACATTTTCCCAAAATACCTTTTAAAACTTTGTGCCAACTCACTCAGCTATGTCCGTGAAGACTTTAGTACATTTACTTGCCAACTTTCACATTTAGTACATTTAAATATTTATCTTTAAAAACAGTATTTATTTTAACTTACACTTATTACTAATTGTCTTAGAGTTACTATTGCTGTGATGAAACACCACAACCAAAAGCAACTTGGGGAAGAAAGGTTTATTTCATTCACAGTGCTGATGCAGAGGCCATGGAGGAGTGCTGCTGACTGCTTGCTCCCCATGGCTTGCTCAGCCTGCTTTCCTAATAGAACTCAGGAGCACCTGTGCAGGGATGGCACCACCCACAATGGGCTGGGCCTTCCCACATCAATCACTAACCAAGAAAATGTCCTATAGGTCTGCCTACAGCCAAATCTTGTATAGGCATTTTCTCAGTTGAAGTTACCTTGACTCCAGCTTGTTTCAATTTGATACAAGAGCAAGGTGGGACACTGATTAAGCTGAATGTTAATAATTAGCACCTTTCATTAATATGCTTTTTTGTTGTTGTTGTTGTCTATAGATTGGGATCTTACCTCTGTAAAAATTGGGGCTGGAGAGATGGCTCATTGGAAAGGTTCTTGTACAAGCACGGGGAACTATGTTTAGATTCCCAGCACCTACTGCCATTCATACTGTTTGTAGGTAGGATTTAAAATGATAAAGGTATAGTAACTTCAGCCTTTTTATCTCAGAGAAATAAGCACTTATGATGTCATAAAAAAAATCCTGTGTGAGCATGTTAGCTTTGTTGATAATGTTCATGTGAAACAACCTGAACATCTTTAACAGTTAAATTGCTAAGCTGCAGTTGACATATAAAAGACTATGTGTCTCCTACATACATGTGTCCAGAGTAAGGCAGGTATGGTAAAGGGCACCATGATGGATGTAAGGAACATATAAACCATTTTAAAGTAACATAAAACCCATTTTATGTGACTTGAAATAATATGATGACTGAGCTTGCCATCAGGAACTTCTGATAAGAGCTATGCCTCAAAATCAAACTCCAGGCAGCTACCCAGCAGTTCAGATACCTCAGACAGGAGCCTAGCCTAGGGTAGGCCTTAATATGTTAATGAGATAGCCTCAAGGTGGTGTTGATGAAGTATTGAACCAGTCCTCAGCTCTAAGTCCTGAAGGACAAAGCTAACACCCAATGAAGCAATACAAAAATTGGAACTTTGGGAATGGTCTCTAGGATCACACTGCTCCCAAGACATGCTTCTCTAGCTTCTGTGCTGATATTCATTGGCAAGAGGACCTGAGACTGCACAGATGGCCCTGGTGACCACTGAACTTCCAGCACTGCCCCTGGGCCCTCTTGTCAGCACTAGAAATGGGCCTATGCTCTCAAGTACTTCCAGGACCTCCATCAGTGCCACCCTCCCAGCCTGCCCACAGCTGAAGCACTTCATCGTGGATGTGGGTGGAGCCTGTGAGCTTCTGAGAGTCCTTGTTAGGAGACAAATCTCCATTGGAACCCTGTAGCAGCATTTCTGCCCAAACAACTGCTCATCATTTGGGGAGAAGTCTATTTAACTTCTGTTTTAGCATGACCCTATAAGGAATGTTTGTATGAATAAAACAAGTATATTCTAAAGACAAACCTTGTTTGGAGATCCTACTGTCAAATGCCTTACAGCTCATGGGCCCTGCTCTCTGCAATGGCTTATAAGGCTGTTGGGTCTTGACTGTGATGAAAAGTATAGGAACCCACACTGACAAAAGTGCTTAGAACTAAGTGTGTATACACATAAATACATGTGTGTAAGGCCCGGAAATCCGAGAAAACATTGCTGGACTACACTGGCTGCGACATTATATGGCATTTTCGGGACAACAGGCTTTTTCTGTATTATTTCATACTCCTGCACATGGATCAAAAGTGACCTCAAAAGAAAAATGCTTAATTAAAAAACGGTATTACTGGCCATAGTGTCATACACCTGTAATCTCTGCATTCAGGAGGGAGAGGTAAGTGAATCTTGTTGAATTGGAGAGAAATCAGAGCTACAAAGACTCCACAACATAACAAAACAAGATGAACTTAAAGGATTCTTTCTTGGAATGGACAGATTTTTCAATTATGGAGAATTCATTATTTTTCTATGTCTGTGTTAAATAGTTCAAACAAGGAAACAGTAAATACTTTAGTACTGGCTAAAGAGGGACAAAAATAATCCAATATATTATTGATTATAAATATATAATGTGTCAGCATTAACTTCTGATTTAAAAGAAAAACAAAAGAGCAGGCAACCTAGAAATGTAAGAATATTAAGCTAACAAAAATACAAAACATAGAAAAATTTTGTTAAGTCCAGGAATCACTCATTATTGGAAATCACATAACCACCCAGGAAGAAGTATAACACAAATAACAATTTGGAGTTCATATTCTTAGAAACTCCTAACTACAATGGTATCTGTACTAGGGATTGGATCCAAGTTAAGACAGAGTTTTGTTTCATAACTGTTTTGTACACAGAGACTGGAGTTAATTTTTTATGCCTATCTGTTTCCCTATGCAGGTAGGTATGGAGGCAGGGATCAATGCTGGGTGTTTTTCATCTTACATTCTGACACAAGGTCTCTCATTGAACCGGGAGTTTATCCCCACTGGCTGAGCTGCATGGCAGTAAGCTCCTGGTCCCTACCTGCCTCACCTCCCCAGACTCATGCTATCATGCCCTCTTTTCCACAGGTGCTGAAGATGTGACTGCAGTTCTCATGTTTCACAGGAAGCACTTCACCCACTGAGCACTCTCTCCAGCAGGGAGGTAAAGTTATGCATTTCAATAGTCTGAACCATGAACCAATGTTTCTCAGTGTGAAATTTTCTACTTGTATCATCATGTTGGCATTACAAGCCTTTGGATTTTAGAGCATACAGGGTGTGTGTGTGGGGGAATAAATCTAATTTAAAAGATTTAAAGACAAACTCAGTAATAAGAACCTACCAGAAATGGCCACACAAATTTGAAAACAAGCAATACTCAGAAATAAAAAATAAAAGTTGAAGTGAACTCAATAGATGTGTTAAACAACAGACATGAAGAAGTTAAGGAAAGGCCTTAAGGACTTACACAACATAATACATATGAAATACATGAAAGAATTAAGAAGTTAAAGGGACAAGGATAACATATTTAACAGAAACTTTACAATAAGCTATAACAAAGGATCACAAACAACATAATTTTCTCTAATTGATAAAAGATCCATGTACAATCTTATAAACAAATCCTTAATGAGTACATAAAAGAAATCAATGCCTAGGAAACTAGAATATATCCTAGAAACTGACAGACAATTTATATTAAGAATTTTGGAAGCACGGACTTCCTGAAGAAAAACCAGACCGTGAACTGGGAGAAAATAGCTACAATACATACACAAAGGATTAGTATATATTATTAGGAAAAGACATTTCAATAGAATCATGGGCAAAAGCAACAAAAGGGCAGTTCAAAAGAAAACCACATGTTGTAATTAACATATGAATAGATGTTGAACCTCATTAAGACTCAGAGAATTGCAAATATCACTTCAAAGAGACAGCATCCGCAGTCACCAAATTAGCAGACATCAAAAACTTCAGTAACAACAAATGAGAGTACATTAGTACCTTCCTGTCATTCCTTAAACTCTCTATGGACATTATGCACTATTTTATATACAGTTCTCATAACAAAAATTGCATTACAGTCAAATGGACTTTGTCATAAAAATGCCCATTCATGACTCTAGGGAAAGGGATTCAAATGAAATGGAACAGGCACAAAAACTGATGGCAGCAGGCTAAACAGTCCTTATACCAAGAAAGGATCAGGACAAGAGTGGATCCCATTTCAAGTTTACCTATGAGGTGGAGCTATAAAGATCAATTTTAGGGAACTGTCATGGGAAACACTTCTCTTAGGGTTTTTTTAAAAAATGTTTTAAACAAAGGAAACAAGGGAACAAGCATAGAACAAAGGGCAAGAATGAACATAATGACACAGGAAGGAAAGGATCCTGAGTAGTCACATAGGTGCATGAATAAGGATTAGCTTAGAGCGGAACAAAGAGCCCTATTTTACAGTAGGGAAACATTGTTTCTTTGTTGTGTACCAGTTTCTCTCTGGCTCTACACTGATATCCTAGCTCCTCCTCTTTTAAACTTGCCTCTGGACTTCCAGACTTTTATTTTTCTAAAGGTATATTCTTCCCCAGATGTGCACAACTGTCAATTCAGCAAAGTTTTCTTTAAACACAGGAAAGTAAAATACCCTCTACATTACTGTGGTACTTTTATTCTCTCTCCTGACTTACTTTATATAGTGCATGAGTACTTTCTTAAGCACCCTATTGTCACTAGTCTTGTGAACATAGGAGCTGTTTTTGCAGTACCTAGGAATGCTTGGCAAGGGGTAAAAAGGCTCAGTAATTACCTGCTGCATGAATGGTTATTAGGATGTGTCTGAGAAACTTAAAAGGGAAGAGGATGGGGGGGTTGAGGAGGAGGAGGGTGGAAGGGTGGGACTGGAGGGGGGAGTAGGGAGGGGATTGTGATTGAGATGGAACTTGAAGAAATAAAAAATAAATTATTAAAAAAAGAACATGCATGGTGCAAACAAAACTTTTATAATACATTTTATAAAAATTAAGTATAGTCACCTTGCAGAAAGGGTGACAGGTCAGATCTTCAAGGAGTTTGGAAACTATGTGTGTGGGGACTGGGTAGGGCATCCATTTACATTTGAAAAATGAAGTATATGTAGACAAAGGAAGGGATGACTGGGTCCAGATATTTGCTAACAATTTTCTTACAATGTCCACAACAGATACATCATATTGAGTATCTCTATTCTGAAAGTTCTTTAGAGACTCAGATTAGTACATTTTTTGCAACAAAGATATGAGTATAAAATTCAAAATATAGTTTATACAAAACTACTAGCTCTATCTACATCACCAACTCTAAAAGTCTGTAGAAAGTTACACCATTTTCCCTTTCAGTGGATACATCTCAAACTGGGAATGTAATTATTAAACTTCTCAACTTTCAGGATGACTAAAGGACTGGAAATTCTTATTGGCGGGAAAGAGGAGTATGGAAAACACGTCAAGAACAGCAAATTAAAAATTTCAGTAGTAGACACTCTGCTCTGAACCGTTTAAGAGTTTTGGAACGGATCAGAAAGCTGCCATAATTAAACTGCACTATTTGTTACATTTTCCATTAGTCTACCTTCCTTCCCATCTCCGGAAAACCCACTTGAGTTTCATCCTATCTCAAAGGTTCTACTATCGGGGTTATTATCCCCTGAAGGTAGCTTTCGTGTATACGAAGAAGAAAAGCTGGGAGGCATATGCAGAGTACTCGGGAGCAGGTGTAGTCAGTTCCGAGGCCCTTAAACAAGAGAGGCGGGGGACACTAAGGTGTCTGGGGGCGGGCCAGAGGTCAGATCTCAGGTTTAAAGCAAGGGGGCGGGGCGGGCCTCAAGAACGGAGGGCGGCGCGCGGGCTCCGGGAGTAATCTGCGGGTGGGCGGCGACTCGGAGGGACTCACAGTAGTAGGCTACCACGGGGTCTCGCTTGTCATGCTCCTGAGCCGTTCTCAAATGATGCTGTATGCTCTTAAACTGCACGGGCAGCGGCGGCAGCGGGGCCAACGCGGCCATCTCCAGTCCCGGAAGCACCACTTCCTACTAGCCGGCTACAGACACTTCCGCTTCCGCCTTTGAGTAGGAGAAGACCCACCCACTCTTCCGTTGTGTCTGCGATGGATCCCCGGAAGAGTCAAACTTAGCTGCCTGGCTCAAGGTAGTTATAACCCGGAAAATGAGAATCCATGTTGTACATAGCACCAGCGCCCTCTGCTGGTAAGAAGGACAAAGCGTTTTTATTTAAATACTTGCTTTTTTTTTAATGGAACTAAAGAAAAGAAAGGAGAAAAATTAGAAAATAAAGTACATTGAGTGGGAGAAAGGAAAACTCCTCCTCCTCTCTTTCTATCCCTCGTGTGTGTGTTTGTGTGTTTTGTTGGGAACATTCTAGGCAGGTACTATATACCATTAAACTACCTTCTCAGCTTTGAATTAATTTCCTTCCTTCCTTCCTTCCTTCCTTCCTTCCTTCCTTCCTTCCTTCCTTCCTTCCTTCCTTCCTTCCTTCCTTCCTTCCTTCCTTTCTCCCTCCCTCCCTCCCTCCCTCCCTCCCTCTCTCCCTTCTTTCTTCTTTTTTCTTCCCTTCCCTTCCCTTGCCACCTTCCTCTTCCTTTTTAAAATGAGTCTAGGCCTCACTAAGTTGCCAAAGTAGGCTTTAAACTTCAAATCCGTTACCGAGGGCTTCCAAGTTAGTAGGACTACAGACATATGCTAATAGTTGCCACAGCAGTTTGTGTGTGTGGGGGGAAGGTGTCATTAATTTTAATAAAGCAAAGGATCACAAAATAAAGTTTTATAAACACTCACAAAAAAGTACACATTGCAGCCTTTTTAGAAACTGTAGTGAGATACTAGAAAAACGTAGTGAAGGAAGTTTGGAACTGGAAACAACCATTGCTTCTAGCTTAGAAGTTTTAAATTCTTCCATGAGAAGTACTTTGTCTAAATATTAAATTAAAATTTGCATGTTTGCATATTGAACTAAATAGCCAGCCCTTTTTAAACATGAAAGGTAAACGTGCAAATTAGTAAAAATTGAATACTTTCTCTGATCAGGCTGGTGTATATTTTAGTAAACTAATGCTATGCAAGTTGATTATTCGTGGAAGATGATGAACATTAGGAACATGTTATCCTATCTTAATGACTGTCGAAATGGAGTCCTGAAGATTCATTCAACACTTGTGACTCATGTCTTTTTAGTCTTTACACCAGTGATTTTTTTTTTTTTTTGTGTGTGTGCCTCCTCTCCATTCCATAGTATCATCCTTAAGGACTTACATTTCTTTCTTTCTTTCTTTCTTTCTTTCTTTCTTTCTTTCTTTCTTTCTTTCTTTCCTTCCTTCCTTCCTTCCTTCCTTCCTTCCTTCCTTCCTTCCTTCCTTCTTTGTCTCTCCTGTCTCTCTCTCCCTCCCTCCTTCCCTCCCTTCCTTTCTTCCTTTCCTTCCCTTCCCATTCCTTCCTTTCTTTCCTTTCCCCTTGTTTCCTCCCTCCCTTCCTTTCTTCCTTCCTTTTTTTTTTTTGCCCCAGTACTCAATTTTGAGGTTTTATCTTACAATTGTTTTTCACTGAAATCCCAGTACTGCCAAGAACTAAAATCTGAAGCTATGAAATTTTCTACACCTAAAATTTTGTGATTAATCCATGATAATATCCTTGTATTTGGCCCTTCTAGATACTTTGTATATGCATGTTTACTACATTTTGTGCTTTTATTTAGTTTATATAATTTAATTAATTTAAAGTTATTATACAAAGTAGCGGGTGTCATGAGGTCACTTATAGCATTTTGATATATATGATACATATATATGATATATATATATATATATGAATCATATATAAATGACAATGCTATGTATGTATATAATAAAGCAATGTTGGACTATATCAAAGGCCTTTTCTGCATGTATTGAGATTTTCTTGTGATTTCTGTCTTTAAGTATATTTATATGGTAAATTACTTTTACTGATTTGCATATGTTTAACAAACCTTGCATACATGGGATGAAATCTTGGCCATAGTTTATAATCTTCCTAATGTGTTCTTGGATTTTATTTAAAAGTATTTTTTCTGAGATTTTTGTGTCTATGTTCTTTGCCAATATTGGTATATGGTGTTCTTTTGCCTTACGTGATTAAAATACTGGTGTCACAGGATGAGTTTGGTAGTGTTGCTTCTCTTTTTATATATGGAATAGTTTGAGAAGTATTACTATAGGCTCTTCTATAAAAGTTCAGTAGAATTCAATAGTGCTATGTATTGTGACACAAACCTTAAATCGCTGCATTCTAGAGGCAGAGGTAGGTGGATCTCTGAGTTCTGTGATAATCTGGTCCACAGAGGGAATTCAGGACAGACAGGGCTACAAAGAGAAACCCTGTCTTGGGGGAGGGGAGGTTGTCCAATAGTAAATATGACTAGTCCTATCTATCTATCTATCTATCTACCTATCTATCTATCTATCTATCTATCTATAATCTATCTACCTATCATTTATTTTTGCTTTGTGGACAAACTTTCGAAAAAATTATTGCTTCATTTTCATCCCTTGTTCTGAACCTTTTAAGTTGTTTATGTCTAATTTTGGTAAGTTATATATGCCTAGGAAATTATTTTGCTCAGATTTTCCAGTTGTTTTTTATATAAGTTTTTGATATATTCTTTAATGATTCTGTGAGTTTCATTGGAATCTGCTATAACAACCTTTTAAAATATATCTCTTATTCTTGTTTCTTTTGATTAGTTTTACTAAGAGTTTCTCAATCCTGTGTATCTTTTCACTTTTTTAAATTTATTTTTTATTTCTTCAAGTTACATCTCAATCACAATCCCCTCCCTACTCCCCCCTCCAGTCCCACCCTCCCACCCTCTTCCCCATCAAGCCCCCATCCTCTTTTCTTGTTTTTTTAAGTTTAAGGTATATCTTTTCCCCCCAACAGCTCCCCCTTTCAATCCAACAAATGGTTCTTTCTCTTATAACATTAAATACAATACAAAACAACAGAAATAAATAGGCCACAATTATGAGAGTTATATGGTTTAGCATACATTCTCAATGTCCACTCCACATGTATTTGGCACCTGACTTTAATGTTCTAATATCTAACCATCTCCATGAGTTTAAAGTTATATATCTAACTCAGCTTTCATACTAACTTGCATCACAATTTTAAAAACATCTTCTTAGATCCAGAACACCCTCTTGATTTCCAAACAACTCAAAATTTAACTATGAGACTCTAGCTATCTATTCTTCAACCACCTCAGAGAGCTAAGAGGGGTAAATATATCTGATTATATAGGATGTGCAGGGCCCGCAGCTTCCAAAACTAAGAAATGACATACCAGTGGCTGCCTAGACAGTTCCCATTTTCTCTCCATACATTACAGCATCAATCTTCAGCCATTTGGCCCCATTTCTCTGACAGATATTGATTATAAAGCAGGAATTATGAAGGACTTGTCTTGGCAGAGCTAGGCTGTCGACTTACCTGCTTCCAAGTTTTGCCCTTTTTGGACAGCATTCTGTCTACAGTTGAAGCAAGGGTTTTTTCTTGCCAAAAGATAGGCTTGCCACTAATTCAATCATCTCACACTGGAGATTCTTTGATGCTCATCTTCTACTTGGAGTAGAATAAGGGGTGCTGTCAGGAGCTGACATGTTTCGATATAAAAATATTTTAAGTTAAGAAAACATCTTTGAATGCCATATTCTGCAGATCTCTTGAGGTTTTTGAACCTCATATATTTAGATAAGCAAATGTTGCTTGTCTCTTAGCAACTTGATTTCTGAGTAGCTTAGAAAATAACTGTGATAGACTGTCATAGTACCTAACAAAATGACATGCTTGAATGACTTTTAGTTTGCATTTCTTAATTATCCTAAACAGTTTATGACAGTTGGTAGCAAAAGGCCAAAACTTCACATTTCATTTGTAAGCATTACTAGGTACAATACCTTTAAAAAGCGTTACCCTTAATTTTGTATCAATATGCAAAGATCAATACAGAGAAACTCATTGTTTTGAATTGATATGATGGTACTCTTGTATCCTCTGGTTCATTAGTTTCTGCCCTGTCCTTTATTGCTTTTTGTTGCCACTTCTTTGGGATTTGCTTGTTCTTTTTTCCCCTAAAATATTTGAAGGATACTCCTAGATTATTTATTAGTGATCTCTTTGATATTTTTTAATGCGGACACTTACAGTTTTATACTTTCCACTAACTACTCTCTTATCTGTATCTCAGAGTTCTGATAAGGTGTGCACTGATTTTTATTTGATTACAGTCATTTTAAAACTTCTTCCTTGATTTCTTCAATGATCCACTGCTCCTTTAAGAGTGTATTGTTCAGTTTTTAAATATTTTTTGTTTCTGTGTTTTCTCTTTTTTTTGTTTCTAGTTTTATTCCATTGTCTCCCTAGATACAAGGAATTATTTCAATTCTCTTGTATTTATTTAGTCTTGCTTTATGATAATATGTGCTATGATAGAAAAAGTTCTGTAGGATGAGAAGAAGAATGTATATTTTATATATGTTGGGTACAATTTTCTGTAGCTATGTATTAAGTCCAACTGGTCTGTGATGCAGTTTAACTCTGAACTTTCTTTGCTGGTTTTTAGTTTGAATGGACTTCAAAAACAGGGTGTTGATATCTGGGGTATTGATTATCTCAGTATATGTGTGACCTTTAATGCACATTATTGTTCGATTTACAAAATTAGGGACCCAAATATTCAGTGAATGCATTGATACATTGCAATTGTTCTGTCACATTGACTAATTGGTCACTTGACTAGTCTTTATTGGTCTTCTTCATTAGTTTTGGTTGGAAGTTTATTGGATAGCTACAGCAACCTAACTTGTTTCCATTTACTTAGTATTTATGCTGATATTCTTCGAGTCTCAGTCTCTAATGACTTTGCTAGAGATGTGTTTCTTAGAGCTAGAGTTACTCTAAGTACTCTTAGAGCTAGAGCTAGATTGTAAATCACTTGATAGGCATGCTTGGGAGCAATCTCAGATCTTCTGGAAGAGCAGTACCACTATTAACCACTGAGTGATCTTTGTTAAACTTGGATCTTATTCTTTAGTCCAGCCAGCTAGTCTCCTCTGTTAAATGGTGAATTGAGGTCTTTTGCATTTCAGTTTGTTGTTGAGGATTTGCTAACTTCTATGGTTTTGTTTGTTGTTTTTCTGGTTAGTTAGGTCATTTTTTATTTTCTTCTTCCCCTGTTAGTAATCGTGTATTTTGTTTGTTTGTTTGTTTGGTTTACTGCATTGAAATAATGGATTTTTTTTCCTTTTATGAAACTTATTCTATCATGTCCTTTCTTTGGTATTTCCATATACAATTTAGGAACCACTTGCAGATATTTACAAAAATTTGCTATCATTATTTTGATCATATTTGGAGCACCAGAAATTCTAAGTGATTAAGGCTAGTAGCACAGTTATGGTCATAACATGCTTTATTTTTCTAATTTAATTTCTTTCAGGGGTACCACATTATTTTTTATTGTACCTGTCTGGGAAATATTGTGTGAATTTTTTCTATGTGTTTACTGTTTTTTAGACTATTGTAAAAGTTAATATTTTCACAAATTTAAATATTTTGTGACTGAAAAGCAGTGTTTTCTTGATGCATTTCACTATTCTTGTAGGGTTTTCTTTTTGGTAATGTTTTAGAATTTTCTACACACAGCTGTATGAGTGCAGATGATATTTCTTCTTTTCCAATCTGCATATCTTTTTAAAAATTATTTATTATTTTTGTTTTATATACATTGGTGTTTTGCTTGCTTGTATGTCTGTATGAGGGTGTTGGGTTCTCTGGAATTGAAGTTTCAGATGGTTGTGAACCGCCATGTGGATGCTGGAAATTGAACATGGATCCTCTGGAAGAGCAGTCAGTGCTCTTAACTGCTGAGCCATCTCTCCAGCTCCCAATGTGCATATCTTTCATTTTTGTTTTCATTGAATTCACTGAATTATTTATTGAATTATTGAATTCAGCATATATACTTTTTTGTTGTTTATGTCCTAATGAACTACAGTTCAAATTAAGCCCAAACAGTAAAAGTGGAAATCTTTCTCTTTGCCCAAATCACAAGGGAAATTGTTTATTCTTTCAATATTAGGATGTATTTCCTAAGATTCATATATATATATGTATATATGTCCATATATATTCATATATATTTTTATCTGTACATACATAGCTGGATTATATATTACATTTGTTTATATATATTATATATATATAGATATTTATCAAGTTTAGATAATTCTCTTATTAAGTGAAAAGTTGAGTTTTGTTTATTTCATCAGAAATGACTGTTAAATTTAATCAAATACTTTTATTTGTATCTGTTAAGATCACTTTGTGGTTTCTTCCTTTATTCTTTTCATACATTTTAATTGTATCAATTGTCTTTTAAGTGTTAAAAAAAAAACCCTGTCATTTCCAGGATAAACCCGACCTGGACATGTTTTATCTGTATATACATAGCTGGATTACATTTATATATATATGTGTGTGTGTGTGTGTGTGTGTGTGTGTGTGTGTGTGTGTGTGTGT